>PVJS01034291.1:0-21658 GCA_004027185.1 Glis glis | reverse complement strand
AGACAGGGAGAGAGAGAGAGAGAGAGAGAGAGAGAGAGAAAGAGCTGAGGCTGGCCGCGAACCCAGATCCTCTGGTCTCCGCCTCCCAAAGTACTGGGATTACAAGCGTGCGCCACCACGCCCGGCTTTCTTGGACATTTTTTACTTTTAGGTTCCTAATATTATTTTTTAACAAATGTGTTAGTCATATATCCATTGAATGCTTATATAGATTGGATTTATCTCTGTTCCTTAACTGTTTAATTCTGCATGGATCTTTGAAATGATCCTCGTAGGGAGTTTGACCCAGCTCTCCACAAACAGTAAGCTGAAGCTTACCTAAAGAGCAAGGTGCAGAAAGCAGTAATGATCTGTGTAGCCTGATGAAGTCTTGCACCATATTGCTCTGTCCTGCTCAGGATGTGAATCATCCCCTTGTCTGTTTTGTCCACACTGTATATGCCATGCACCTATTCGTCACTAGTAGCTGTCTTAGCTCTCAGATCACTGTTGTGGTATCACAGTGCTAGTATCATGTTTTTACATGTTTTTACTTAATAATAGCTCCAGACACAAGAATAGTGATTCTAAAAGCTTGGACATGGAAAGAGTACAGTGCTTTCTAAGTGAAAATGTGAAAGAATAATAAGATATCTTCAGAGAGAGAGAAAGAGAGAGAGAGAGAGAGAGAAAGAGAGAGAGAAATACTACATTGACATAACTTTTAATACAGTATATTGTTACAACTATTTTATTTTTATTATTAGTTATCATTGCTAACCTCCTATTGTGCCTATCTTGTAAATTAAACTTTCTCATAGATTTGTATGTAGAGAAGAAAAGCATCATGTTTAGTGTTTGGTACTATCCACAGTTTCTGGCATCCAATAGATGTCTTGGAATGTATCCCTGTGGATAAGGAGAGACTACTATAACAATAACTGAGTAGCTTAATAAAAAAATAATTCTCTCACACTTCTGTAGGGCAAAAGTATGAAATCAAGGTGCTGTCTGGGTCATACTCCCATTGAGACTCTAGGAGAGGACCTTTCCTTCCTCTTCTAGCGTTTGGTGGCTCCTGATGTTCTTCTAGGCCCTCTGACAGCATAACTCTGACTATCTCTGCCAACATCCTTGCAAGGCCCTCTTCCTTCTGTGGGACTCTGTGTCTTCTCCTTTTGTTCTAAGGACACCACTGTTGGATGTAGGGTGAGTCTAAATCTAGGTTGAGGTAACCTTAGCATCTTTACTTAATTACCTTAATTACAACTACAACTACCCTTATGTTAAGTGAGGTCACTTTCTGAGGTGCCATGTGGACATCTCTATTTTGAAGGGTCAGTGTTCTGTCAACCCCAATATCATACCAGGGGTCACTTAGCCTCTGACCAATTTTTTCTCTCTGTGCTTCTGTTTAGATAATTTCTGTTGCTTATCTTCAAGTTTCCTGATCTATTATTTCTGAATTTGACCAGAATTTCTCATTCCAGATATGGTTAGATCTAGATTTCATTTCAATTCTTTACTTTACTTAATTACTTTTTTCCATTGGTATTCACCATTTGTTCATTCAGGATGTCCATCTTTTCCTTAAAAGCTTAAACACATTTGTCATAGCCACTTGAAAGCCCATGTTTGCTGAACACAGCATCTCTGTCAGCTGCATGTTTATTTCTGTTGACTCTTTTCACAGGTTGTGCTCACACTTCCTACTTCTTCACATATCAAATCGATTGTGTGCTATACCTGTGCGTGCAACTTTGCTAAGAGTCTAGCTTATGCTCTCTTCATTGAAATAATGTTGAATTTTGTTCTGACAGGCTGTTAACTTATTAACAGCTTGCTGGATTCTACCAAGACTTGATTTGAGCATTCTCAAGTCAGGTCTAGAGTTGCCATTACTCTAGGATTAGGACAGATCTAGTCTTCCAGTGTGGACTTGATTGGGTCTCCACTGAATGTTCTGTGTGTTCATTAAATTCTCTTCATTTTGGCAGATCAGACCCTCAGTGTCTCAATATTGCACAACTGTCAGTGTGGCCATTAACCCCCAACTCCCAGGAGTTACAATATGCCAGGCTTTGTTGGGTATTTGTATAAATGAGGTTCAAAGTTAAGCTGAAAACTCAAGTGGATCCCTATGTATATTCTGAGCCTTGTTGGTCAGATACCCCTCTCTGTTGCCACAATCACAAACTATAGTTGTCCTGGGAGCCTGAAACTCCCATTTTGTTTCTGAACCTGGCAGCACTGCTGTTCACTGTTTGGACTGCACTTC
This sequence comes from Glis glis, assembly GCA_004027185.1. Classification (NCBI taxonomy): domain Eukaryota; kingdom Metazoa; phylum Chordata; class Mammalia; order Rodentia; family Gliridae; genus Glis; species Glis glis. The sequence continues at coordinate 19,401 of PVJS01034291.1, read as the reverse complement.
TCTGTGTCATACTTGGGATACTGCTCACAGACAGAAATCTGGGAAAGGGGAGAGATCACCTTGTATATTTTCTCTCTCAAGGATCACAACCCTGAACTGTATATTGCCCAATGGCTTAACACAATTACTTTATACTTTTTGCCCAATTTTATAATTTTTTTGTGGTGGAAGAACATGTCCAGTACCCAATATTTAGTCATGACTGGAATGGGAATTCCCTTTTATCATTCACTTATGTTACCTTCATATATGTTTGATCAATTAGTTAATAGCATTCAACACATTTCTGTTTTTATTCCTTCTGAATGTACTTATCTGTTCACTACAAAATAACTGATATTGATACTAAAAATTAAAGTGGAAGTCCTTTATAAGCATGATGACCTACACACACATGATGTCAAACACTAAGGAAATCAGGTGCATGGTGTACAGTGTCATTCAGGCGTCACAAAATGAATGAGAAGTCCTGGTATATTCTTTTAGTTATCAGTGGTTGTTCGGAATATGCACTGCTCTATGAAGGTTACATACTATTAGAGTGATTCTTTTAAAACCAGAATATCTAGCCGGGCGTGGTGGCGCACGCTTATAATCCCAGTACTTTGGGAGGCAGAGACCGGAGGATCCAGGTTCGCGGCCAGCCTCAGCTCTCTCGCTTTCTCTCTCCCTGTTTCTCTCTCTCTCTCTCTCTCTCTCTCTCTCTCCATAGTGAGGCCCTCCGCAACTTCGTGAGACCCGGTTTCAAAATAAAGCATAAAAAAATAGGGCTGGGGGTGTAGCGCGGAGGTAGAACGCTCCTGCGTTCAATCCCTGGTACCGCAAAAAAAAAACAAAACAAAAACCAGAATATCTCAAAGAATCAAGCGAAGTTAGTTTTATCTCATTAAAATAATCTTATTCCTTTGAATGTATAATTTACAGTTAATAATAACCATGCATGTCACATATATTAACTTAATATTTCTCTTATTCAGCTAGCAAGCAAATTCTTTCAACTCATCCTGTAATCAAGAAAGAGTCAGAAAGTTCCTCTAAGAAGAAGACTTCCCAGGGAAGTCAGAAATCCTTTAAGGGTAGACCTGGAAGTGCAATAGTAGACATTGGTCTGCCTCTGTTGGAGGAGGAAGTTATCACTGTTCCCCCTGTGGAAGAAAACTCTAGCACGCCACAGCAGGTAGATTTACATTAAAGAGAAAAACCCAGCTGGACTACTCCTTAAAATCTAACAAAAAGTAAAACAATCCTCTTTCTAAAAGTTGTTAATGTATGAGACTTTCTATCTGCAATGCCATGGTGTACAACCAGAGCTAAAGAAGGAAACTTGAACAGTTTCTCTAGGTGAAGATCTTTAAACACATGGCACATTTAATCTGTACACTAACCTTCTAATGGATATGCAATTATCTTATTTTACAAATAAGTTGCAATGTGTAATATTTAAGGTCATATGTTAATAAAGGTTACATATTAATAAAAACTCTGATTTGTTTGTGCCCTAAGTTAAAGGGGAAAAAGAGACAGTGAATATGTTTTAAAGCAGTAGAATAAAACATGACCTAGCCATTGGAAATCAATAATAATAATAATAATAATAATAATAATAATGATAGAAAAGAAACTTAAAAGAAAATAAAATGCCAGAAATATCTTAATATTAGTCATTACAGCAAATATAAATGTATTAAATTAATCAATTAAAAGACTAAAGTAGTTATATAAAAACAGATTTAACTAAAGTAGTCCAGTTATTCCCCAATTAATCTCTAAAATGCAATGAAATAGCAATCAAAATTCCCACTGTATTTTTCAGATTTCCTACACTTACTCTAAAGTTGATAGGAATGAATTACAATTTACAGTTAAGTTTAAAAAAGAAGAGCAAAGACAGGGAATATCCTTTTCCAGATATTAGGACCTACTAAACAGTTATTGCAGTAAAAATAGTATTAATTAATGCAAGAATAGGTAAATGAAGCAATGGAAGACAGTAGAGTAGAGACAGATCCGTGTTTATATAGTGATTTAACATAGAATAGAGGCAACATCATAAATCCATGGAGGAAAGGTGACCTGTGGAGCAGATGGTGCTGGAAAAATTACCTCTCTATGGAGAGAAATAAAACCGTTGCACTTGCTATCACCATGATTAAAGGTGGATTTCAGATGTATTACAGGTTTAATTGTGAAATTTTAATTGATAAAAGTAATAATAGAAGGCAGGTGTTTTGGTGCATGACTGTAATCCTAGTACTTGGGAGGCTAAGACAGGAGGATCACAGGCTCAAGGACAGCCTCAGCAATGTAGCAAGCCTCTCAGCAACCTAGTGAGACCTTGTTTCAAAACAAAAAATAAAAAGGGCTGGAGGTGTAACTGGGAGGTAGAATGCCCTTGGGTTCAATCCCTGGTACCACAATAAATAAATAAATAAATAAATAAATAAATAAATAAATGTAATAATAGATGATGGAAGAGACCAGTTTTTCCCTGAACACAGAGAAAATTCTAAATGCTAACAGCTTTTAAAAATACTAAAACTTTTGAGTAATCTGAAAACACACACTCTGACAGCAATGAGACTTCACTTTATATCCATTGCATTGGCAAATGTAGAAATGTAGGCATTTAGATAACGACACGTGTTGGTGGAGATGTGAGAATATTAAACTTTTTTTTTTGGTACTGGGGTTTGAGCCCAGGGGTATTCTACCTCTGAGCTACACACCCATCCCTTTTATACTTTTCGGTTTGAAACAGGGCCTCCCTAGGTTGCCGAGTCTCACTGCATTACTAAGGCTGTCCTCGAACCTGCGATCCTCCTATCTCAGCCTCCCAAGTAATTGGGATTATGGGCGTTCACCACCACGCCTGGATTATTAAACCTTTACAAATTGAGTTGCCGGATTTTTGAGAGCATCTGGCATTATTTAATTAAATCATGGCCATATGATCCAGAAAATGATATACTTATATACTGTGCCTAGAATAATAAATTATATTGGGCTCATACAACGTATATTCTTATTGTTTGTTCTTAAACACTGTGTTTTATTTCAGGGCTACAAATATATTATACAGTGTTTGGTGTTGTATAACAGTTGGCCTCTCACTGAGAGTCAGCTGCTGTTTGTTCAAGCACTAAAAGAACTAGAGAAAAATGATACCAAAGGTATGTCACTCTGTTTATATGTGCACTTTACATTTTAAATATTTAATAGTAAATTGATCATATAAGTATTAAAACATTATTGCTTATGATGTATACTCATGTCACATTTCCTGTTGTGTTACTTGATATGTTTCAACATTTATACTGTTTCATTTCTGAGAAGCAAAAATATCTGATGGTTTATGCCTAATTTAAACACATTTTGTGTAGTTAGCAAAAATTACACATCGGTTATACTTTTGGAGATTTCAAGAAATATACAGGAAACTTTTCTACTTATGAAATCATATTTGCCCATAGCTGATAAGCTCTTAAAATACTTAACAAATCCTTCAATTCCAGATGGAGAATCTCCTAGTCAAAGAGGACTCTGTTTCATTTCTTTTCAAAATAGACATGATTCTCAGGATTCCTAAGCGGGAAATGATAGCTTGCACTTTGGAAAAAGATTCAAAGGGAAAGTTGAAAAGCCTCCAGTCCTGAACTTTATGTCACATTATGCAATATCATCACTGGGTGTGAGGGAGTTTGCATTTTCTATTTATGTTTGTTTTCAAAAATATAAGCTAGGTTGTCTAATTATAAAAATAATCTATGCATGTTATTTTAAAAATAAAACTGTACAATCCAAGAGAGAATAACACAAAAAGTGAAATCCCCCTGGCCTCATTAGCCTTAGCCTAGGTACTCCGGGGCAGCCACCACCAGAGCCTGTGCTCTGTTATCTTCCAGAACTAGTAATGCCCATCTGTTGCACATGTGATAAGACTCAAACTCTCTCTTTTTATCATCCTCTAACGAACAATGTACAAGTAATACCCCTTATTAATGGTTTCTCTTTCTGTAGTCTCAGTTATTGATGGCCAGTACAGTTCAAAAATATTACTAGAGTACAATAAGGAATTAAGATGTTTTGAGGGAGAGAAAACACATTCACATAACTTGTATTATAGTATGTAGTGATAATTACTTTTTTTTTATTAGTGCTTATTTTTTGTAAATTTTGTATCATGCCTAATTTATTAAACTCGATCATAGCTATGTTTGTATAGGAACAAAGAGTGAATATTTAGGGTTCTGGACTAACTGATTTCAGGGATTCACTGGGTGTCTTGGAGCATATTCTTTGCAAATAATAGGGACTACTGCATTTTACTTACTTATAGTCTGCATTCCGGTATTAGAATGCAAGCCCTGGAGGACAGGGAGTTTTGTCCATCCTCGCCTTTCTGATGTCTTGCATAGTTTCTGGCTAAACAACTCTCCTCATAGTTAGCATCAGTAATGTTTGTTGAATGAATAAATGAAAGGATATCTACAAGCGACCCTCGTCATTATTGCCTTGTTTACTAATTGAATTCTTTTCAGGTATTTGCTTGCCTGTATTATCACATGGACCTGAACAGGGAAGAGTTCATAGAGATTTATTATATAGAAGCTAAGGGAAATCTATTACTAAAAAGGACAGATTCTAGTATGGGCCATCAAATTCAATAAAAATAATCTAAGAATAAATAGCGAGAGCCCCCACTTCTTTCCAGCGTGTTGAGCGTGCCTCCGTAGCGATGCATTGCTGTGTGGGAATCCTGACCTGTCGTCCCCCTCTGATGCCCTCTTTGGGGCAGGGCCTGCACCTTCCTCAGCCTCATTTTTCTAGCTCCGGATAGAAGCCAGGTGGACGATGTTAGTAAACGTCTATTGAATGAATACACGAGTGTGCGATCTAGCAACAGCAGGTATGCGTAAATCCAGAGGGCTTCCTGGTCTGCTGCGTTGACAGGATTCTGAGGCTGTGTTTATGCTCGGTGAGACAGTGTCATGATCTTTTATCCATGTCTAACACAGACACAAGAAGAGGAGGAGGTAGCCCCCAAGCCACACAGTGGCCACCTCTTTGCTCTGCATTTGTGTCATATGTGTAACCCCCAGAGCAGGAGTTGGGGTGCTCAAGCAAGTAGCTATGCAACTGCTGAATAATGACACACCTAAAAACCTTGTCACACATTCCCTAGGTAATTTCATGGAATATGGATTTTGCTGAACTATCTCTTCACTGCCCACCACCACCGAAGAGGCTGGAAATACAAAACAGGCAGGACTTTGATCTAGTATCCTTGTTGGCCAGAAGAGACACAGTTTTTCCATGAACGAATGCCCCACGGAAGCTGAAGCTCCTTGCAGGCCACGTGTCGAGCTGCCTGTGCCTGGGGCTTCCTTTGTGGCTGTGTGGGTGGCTGGCTTGGGTGTCCCGGCCCTCACCCCAGGCTCCCTGGGCCAGGGCCTCAGGCCCTCCGCCCTTCCCTGGGTCCTCACTGTGAGGGTTTCCTGAGCCCACCCAGCTCTCCCTGACTCTGCCTTCAGACTGTGGAGAGCTGCAAAGTTGAGCCCTTTGATTATTTTGGACCCAATCATTCATACTCACAGTGTTCTAGTAGAGAATAAGTGAAAAAATAATAATTTTGCTTATTCTTCTTTATATATTTCCATGTTCTCTTTTGTTCTCTATTCTTTTCTGAAAGACTGTCAGTTTTGACATCCTTTAAATTAGCCTTTACCCTCTCTCTTCTTCTCCTGTGGTCCAAATCAAAGTCTCTTGGCATATTCTGCCTTAAAACTAATTAATTAATTCTAGACTTTTTTCTATGTGTGTAAATCAATGGGAACCTGCTCGAAATATTTTGTCTTCCCCTCCTCAAAAGAAGTAGATACAGAGTATGTGCTCACTAGCAAAGGTGTTAAATATTTTTTGTTAAAGATCTGTGTGCAAATAAAATACTCACAATTATAGAAATAAACCAACACAATAGAGAAACAGCACAGTTTCCTGTGTGCTTATGTGTTCAGCAAAGCTATTCTCATTTCTTTCCCTTTGTTCTTCAAGGAAAACTCAGAGTACTAGTAGATTTAACCTGACATTTTTAGAAACTAGAAATTATGTTAGATCAGAGAGAGAGAGAACTAAACCAAACCCCAATTTTTTGCCCAGGTGTCTTCATTTTTAAAAATCATTTTATGAGTGCATTGCAATTGTACATCATAGCGAGTTTCAATGTGTTAAAAAACATACATGCACACAGCTCTTGGTGGATTTCCTTCCACATCCCACCCCGCTCCCCCTTCCTCTGTTCCCACACGCGTTGGTGAGATGGGTAGTAATGCCTTCACATATTGCCGTAGTATTATTTATTTATTTATTTATTTTTGCGGTACCGGGGATTGAACGCAGGGGCATTCTACCTCCGCGCTACGCCCCCGCCCTACTTTTTATATTTTATTTTTGAGACCAGGTCACACGAAGTTGCGGAAGGCCTCACTAAGGAGAGAGAGAGAGAGAGAGAGAGAGACAGGGAAAGAGAGAGTGAGAGAGCTGAGGCTGGCCGGGAACCCGGATCCTCCGGTCTCCGCCTCCCAAAGTACTGGGATTACAAGCGTGCGCCACCACACCCGGCTTGCCATAGTATTATTTGATCTGTTTTCTTCCTCAGTCCTCCTGTTTCTACTCCCTAACATGGGTCCTCTTTTATGAGTTGCCTGAATTGCTTTAGACTTATGATTTTTATATTATAATATCTGGGGAAACATTTTAAGCTTTCAAGGACAAAATAATTAGCACCACAGAAAACAATGCTATTAGGATAGTGAATAATGTAAGAGCATAGAGTTGGGTAATGGAACAAAGTTAATAGTAGGAGTTAACCTTTTAAAAGGAAGGTAAATATTAAATGGGGAAATACCACACAGTGGCCAACCTATCCCAGGGCCTCAGTGACCTGAACCAAGTTATTTACCACCTGCACAACTAGAACGACTTCTTTCTTTCTAGGTCGCTGTGAAATATTAAAGATAATGCATATAAAATTTTAGATCCAAATAACATTGTTTAAAAAGGTATTATCATGCCGGGTGTGGTGGCGCAGGCTTGTAATCCCAGTACTTGGGAGGCGGAGACCAGAGGATCCGGGTTCGCGGCCAGCCTCAGCTACTTAGTGAGGCCCTCCGCAACTTCGTGAGGCCCGGTTTCAAAATAAAGGATAAAAAATAGGGCTGGGGGTGTAGCTTGGAGGTAGAACGCCCCGGGTTCAATCCCCGGTACTGCAAAAAAACAAAACAAAACAAAACAAAAAAATAGGGCCGGGGGTATAGCGTGGAGGTAAAACGCCCCTGGGTTCAATCCCCGGTACAGCAAAAAATAAATAAATAAATAAAAAATAAAAAATAAAAAGGTATTGTCATGAGTATGTATTCAAACTAGAAAAAAAGACTTTAAGAATAATATATATTCTTTCTGACATCACATTTGATAATGTAGGTACAAATGAGCAGCTGCTAAAATTAAATTACACCTTTCATTGAATAATATATTTGTTGCTGAAAAGCAGCAAGCAAAGAAATTGAGAACTGAAATTTATTTAAAACAAACAAGGACATTTTTCTATTTAGAAGAACATGTTGGGCAATCTTTTTCAAAGTCAACTGGATTTTCGTTTCAGAATCAAGTCTTTAATACATGTTTATAAATGTGGCTTTTAGGTGGTCAATTTGATTAAACTCAAACGTATGAATGCACCAACTGCTGTGACTCAATTATATTTACAACTCAAAATCTATGTGCTCTAATTTTAAGGGTATTATATATCTTAGAAGACATCATTTATGGCTGGGTGTGGTGGTGCACGCTTGTAATCGCAGTACTTGGGAGGCTGACAGGAGGATCCGGGTTCGCGGCCAGCCTCAGCTACTTAGTGAGGCCCTCCGCAACTTAGTGAGACCCTGTTTCAAATTAAAGAATAAAAAATAGGGCTGGGGTGTAGCTCAGAGGTCGAATGCCCCTGGGTTCAATCCCCAGTACCACAAAATAAATAAATAAATAAATAAATAAATAAATAAATAAATAAATAAGAAAATGTCATTCACTAATGTCTACATCTACAAATTATCAACTCAGCTTAGTTTTAAAATATAAATACTGTGGGCATGGTGGTGCACACCTGTAATCCTAGTACTTGAGAGGCTGAGACAGGAGGATTGCAGGTTTGAGACTAGCTTCAGCAACTTAGAGAGCTTCTCAGCAACTTGGCAAGACCTGTTTCAAAACAAAACAAAAAAAAATTTTAAGGGCTGGGGGTGTAGCTTGGAAGTAGAATGCCCCTGTGCTCAATTCTGAGTACCACAAAATTAAATGAAATAAAATAAAATGTAAATACTTAGAACCAAAAGAAACTTGCCAGGTTCCTTTTATCATTATATTGGTGACCTAATTTAAAGTTTATATTCATTCTAAAGTCAGTTGAAATGTTTTTTCATTTACTCACTTCAACTGAATATTTAATTTTCATGAGAAATAAAATATATAATTTGATATTTTTAAAAATGCACATCTTACTAGCCCGCAATAAAAATTAAGCCCTGAATTACAGCTGTATCTAACCTAGGATATTTCTGTTATACTTTTTAAGAAACTCAGCCTTAACATGAGGCAACAGTGCCACCTTGAGTGTATTTCAATGCCTAAAATATAGTAAAAATTGCTTACTGAAGTAGCTGACTTTCCCTGAAGGAAATAAGAAAAAAAAAAAAAGAAAACTTGGTCACAAGTCCCATCCAATTTTATGATCAGTATTATAACACTATTTCCTTAACATTATTGTACTATATTTTTGTTGTTGTTATTGTTGGTTTTTTCACAATTAATGCATGGTGTACCCAATTCAAGGTCTTTGAAGAAAACACATATAGAGAGAGATAGATCTAAAAGGAGGTTCTTCTACTTAAATTTACCCAATGTGATTGTACTTGGTAAATGTAGACTTTGTCCTAAACAAGTGTTCTAGTTTAGAAATTATGAGACTATTTAAATCCCAACCAGATTTTATCTTCCAAATATATAAACTTAAGCACTGAAATTTAATCATAAAAATAAAATTACATTTCTATAATTTTTATAAGCTTGTTATCTACTAAAGATTACCATCTTTGGCATTCTGGATACATGTAGGATAACGTAAGAGAAGACTTAAAAGCATAACATGAAAAGCCTTTTGCATGCATCTCATCAGCAGATATTCCCTGAGTCCTGCCTCTCTGCAAGGGGGATATTACTCTATTTCAAAGACCATTTCCTCTGGAGGTCTCCTAATTACAGGCATAGACAATAGGGGTCACGTTTTTCATAACTTTTAAGTCAGTATGATGTTATATCTTGTATCTTACTGCTTTAATGTTGCCAACACATTCAGATTTCTGGCAAGCTTTGCATACTAAACTTAATACCTTACTAGTAGTAATTATGTTAAATGTAAGGTAAATAGAGAACAAAAAAAGTGCTACCTATAAGAGAGACACATATTAATTTCAATGATACAAATAGTTTGAAGACAAAAAAAAAGCAGTACCATGCAAACAATAACCAAAAGAATCCTGGAATCATTATACAAATACCAGCAAAAATAGACTTGAAGACACGAAAGTGACTAGCGGCAAAAAATAAAAAGGATATTTTATAAAGTGTCACATTGTCCAGAAATAAAACCCTTATAGACATATATTAACCTAACACAAAGTTTGAAATATATGAAGCAAAAAGTGGACAGAATTGAAAGAAATATACAATTCAACAATAATAGTTGGAAATTTCAATACCCCAATTTTAATAGTGCATACAAAAACTAAACAGAAAATCAGTAAGGAAATAAAATACTCGAATAACACTGCAAATCAACTTGACCTAACAGATAATTATAGAATACTTTGTGTGTGTGTGTGTGTGTGTGTGTGTGTGTGGTACTGGGGATTGAACCCAGGGGCATTCTACCTCTGAGCTACACCCAAGCCCTATTTTTTGTTCTTTATTTTGAAACAGGGTCTCACTAAGTTGCGGAGGGCCTCACTAAGTAGCTGAGGCTGGCCGCGAACCTGTGATCCTCCTATCTCAGCCTCCCAAGTACTGGGATTACAAGTATGTGCCACCACGCCTGGCTAGAATACTCTATTTAAAAACAGCAAAATACACATTCTTCTCAAGTGCTTTTGGAGCATCTGCAGGATAAACCATATGTAAAAAAGTCTAAATAAATGTAAAAGGATGAACACCATATGAATATGTTCTCTAATTACAATGGAAGGAAAATAGAACTCCATAAGAGATGAATTTGAGCGCTTTCAAAATAAAGTATAAAAAATAGGGCCGGGGGCGTAGCGCGGAGGTAGAACGCCCCTGCGTTCAATCCCCGGTACCGCAAAAAAAAAAAAAAGAAATGAATTTGAGGATTTCACAAATAGATGGAATTTAAGCAACAACACATTCTTAATGCATGTATCAGAGCTAAAATAACAAGAGAAATTAAGAAATACTTAGAGATAAATAAAAAAGAAAACATCTCAAAATATCTGATGCAGTGAAAACTGTGCCGAGAGAAATTCATAGCTATGACTACTCACATTAAAAACAGAGATCTCAAATCTATAACATTCTACCTTAAAAAGCTAAAAAAAAAATAAGAGAAAACTAGGCCCAAAACATGCAGAAAGAAGGAAATAATAAAGATTAGATCAGATAAGTGAACTCGATATTGTACCACAGGTACCAGCCAGGGAAAGTACATGCAAATGAGATAAAAGACACCCAGAATTGCAATACCACAAGTAGTGGTGATGGTTGCACAACCTTAAATTACCAAAGCCCACCAATTTACACACTTGAGTGGTGAGTGGTGAATTGTATCTCAAGTTTATAAAAAGCAGTTGAACAGACCTTTGTAAAAGTTGTATTTGGGTGTTTAAAAATGAAAATAAATCTAAATTCTAGATCATTCATTTTCTTTTGATTTTTGCTGCCCTTGTCCTACGAGGTGATTTTTATTTTCATATAATGACTCACTGGTCTCCCTTTTTTATGACTCTCTAGCTCATGTAGAGAAACATGAAGAATTAATTACCACGGGAAGCCCAGATTCCCATACTATTAGCGAGGGGCAGAAATCTTCAGGAACTTCCAAATCAACAAGGAAGGGCAAAGAGAAGTCTTCTGAGAAAGAAAAGTCATCCAAAGAAAAGCAAGCGCCTCGCTTTGAGCCTCAGGTGGGTGTGGTCTTGTCCCACTGGAGTTCACCTAGTGAGTGGAGGTTCACCGGGTCCCTGTTTGCCCATTTTTCTCCTGAAAACAAAATGGCAACAAACTCTAGGTCCCTGATTCCAGCAGCCATCTAGATACCTCCAGGATGTTCCTTGGACACTTCCCAAACTCTCCTCCCCTCCCCCAGTTGGGTATCAAAAAGCATTAATTGTACTGGTAGTATGCAGGACCCTGTTATTGGAACTTAGGCTTTTAAGATTAATATGAGACAGCCCTAACCCTCAAATAACTTACATCGTAATGGAGGAGACTGAAAACCAACAGAGTTTGAATGCGAGGTGTTGTATGTGCAGTGATTGAAAGGGTAGGTAACTAATCTCGCCTCTTCCAAGGGGAACTAGAGCCTGAACAGAGTCAGTGAGCAAAGACAAGCCGAGGCAAGGCCAAATCTATCTGTTTTTTGAAGCATTTAAGTAGGAGAGATGGAGAGGGACCTTCAGAACTCCTTGGAAGGCTGGCTCCATCACAGCACAGAGGTCATGCCTCGAAGCTCCTTCGAGCCATGAGGTTACTGCATGATAGTAGAGGGCAAAGTAAAGGATGCTGGGGGCTAATTCGAGGGGTATAACACAGGCCTAAAGATATTCAAGTTCACCAGGTATGTTGGCATATGCCTGTAATCCCAGTCCTTGGGAGGCTGAGACAGGAGGATCACAGGTTCCAGGCAGCATCAACAATTTAGCAAGACTCTCAGCAACGTAGCAAGACCCTGTTTCAAAAAACAAATTAAAGCTGGGGTGTAGCTCAGAGGTAGAATGCCCCTGGGTGGTTCAATCATTGGTAACTAACACACACACACACACACACACACACACACACACACACACACACCTCAAATTCAAGACAGTGAAAAGACTGCACTCAAACAGAATTCCTATGAGGACAAAAACCTCTCTGCCTTGTTTAAGCAAAAGTAGAAGCTGGGGGATTTAAGAAGTGTACTGGCATGATCAGATTTACATTTCAGGTACCATGGTGGCATTTCAAAGTGTGGAATCAAAGGAGATTAGGCTAGAGATGGGAAAACACTCCAAGGACGTGCCTCAGTGGTCCAAGCCAAAGTACAAGGTGTTTCAGGGATAGGGCAAAAGAAAGGCAGGAGAGGACATTTGGAGAACTGTCTATGAAACCAAAGGGGGTGACATTATTAATCCAAAGTGGGAGAAACAAGAAAGAACAAAGAATGTCTCCCAGGTCCCCAGCAGGATTCGCTAAGTCAGATGTCAGTATCACTAGGAAAATAGACAATCTAAGAATATTAGCAAATAAGAAGACGAGATGGTGGCTCACATATCCCAGACTGGAGGAATGGAGAGAGCTATCCATTTGCATTTGAAAGGTTTATTTCTTAGCTGGAGTCTACCCTTGGAAACATTGCAAAGTGAGTGGACTTAACCTTACCTGCAGATTCGTGGCTCTCTTTTAGGATCTTCATAGCCCTCCCTTCCTCCATCAAAACTTGATCCTAGAAAAATTTGTGGTTAACTCATTTATTAAGCCACTTAAAAAATGAATGCACTGTTTTATGAAAGTAGGAAATAAAGGAATTCCTAATTGGAACAATGGGTTCTCATCAGAATATTAGGGGGATATTGTAGAAAGAGAGGTCTGTTTGTTGACACTGAAACCAAACTGTGGGTGAAAACTTTATTCAGTGGCCCCAACAACCCCCGTTCCCCAGCTGCTATTTGACGTGGATCGCCAACATGATCTCACCTAATTGCTATATGACCACATCAGTTTTAGTACTTAGTTACCTGGCGGTTTCCTAGAAGACCCCACTTACAAAGCTGACTCAAAGCGGTGAGAAGCCTTCTTCCCTGAGCGGGAGATAGTTTGAGATTATCCAGTGGGAGGATTAAAAATTGAGCACAAAGGAACAAGTCTGTGAAGACTTGAGGGACTCCATCACACACACGAACAAACATAATGGCAATTCCAGGAGAGGAATAAGAGAAAGCAGTGGAAATGCTCTTTGAAGAAATAAAGGCTCTCTCTCTACCCCATTGCCACTAGTGGCCATCACTTTGCAGGAATTGCCAAACCCAACTTCAGTCTGCTCCTAGCCCATGGTCCACACAAGTGATCATAGGAGACATCAAAATGTTGCTGGCTGCCGGGCGTGGTGGTGCGTACTTGTAATCCCAGTACTTGGGAGGCAGAGACCGGAGGATCCGGGTTCACGACCAGCCTCAGCTACTTAGTGAGGCCCTCTGCAACTTCGTGAGACCCGGTTTCAAAATAAAGTATAAAACATAGGGCCGGGGGTGTAGCTTGGAGGTAGAACGCCCCTGGGTTCAATCCCCAGGACCGCAAAAAAAAAAAAAATGTTGCTGGCTTCCATAGTGAGTATACAATAAGTCTGTCCAGCACTGGAAATAATCAACTATCCTGCTCTCGTTTTTGTCATTATTGTATACAATTTTAAGTAAAGTTTGCATAGAGTGATATGTATAAATCTTAATTATAAAATTCAATGGCTTTTGACAAGTATATTCACCATATAATCCATGCCCCTATCAAGGTCCATAAATCCATTGCGGTCAATTCTATCATCCCTACACCTCACCTTCAGTCAACCACAGATCGCCTTTCAATCCTCAGAGATCGGTTTTGTCTGGCCTGGAATTTCATACAAATGCCTCATACAGGATGTATTCTGTGTTCAACCTCTTCATCCCAGTAAAATGTCTGCCTGGGAGATGCATCCACACCATGGTGTATATCAGTGGTTTAATACTGTTTACTGTTTAGTAGTTCCCTGTTGTAGGAAGATACTACAATTTATTTATCCATTCATCAGTTAATAGATGTCCTGTTGCCCTTTTTGTTGTTCCTGTTATGAGTAAGACTATGATGAACCTTCTTATGCAAGTCTCCTGTGCATTGGGATTTAATTTCTCTTGGGTAAATACCTACTAGAGAACTATTAATCCGAAGGTAAAACCTAGACCCTTTTCAAAGGAGCAGGAGAGCATTTTGACCCAAAGGTTTGTGTTTTACTTTTCAGATAACTACTTTTCACTCACAACAAGAAGACCCAAACAAGCCTTACTGGGTTTTGAGGTTGGTCTCTGAGCACAGTGAAGCAGAATTATTCGAAGTGAAAAAAGATACGGAACGAGCAGATGAAATCCGAGCCATGAAGCAGGCCTGGGAAACCACTGAGCCTGGAAGAGCCATCAAGGTGATGGGCGGGAAAGCTGTCCCTTGTAAACTTTCCATCACCAGGCATGGTCTAAAGAAGGGGCCAAGTCCTCGGTGAAACCTACTAGTTTTTCCTTTGCAAATGTCATCTGGGATTTTATCAGACATTGGTTAATTAAATATGTAAAGGCCACATTTGAACACATTGGGAAATCTTTCCTTTCTGATTCCCAGAGGACTTATAAAAGTAAAGCACATGATAGTGCCACTTAGTGGTCCAAACTATAAGTTTCCTCCTAGGGTTGTACCTCTTCCCTTAACTCCCTGATGTTGGAAAGCACAATGTGTGTGTGTGTGTGTGTGTGTGTGTGTGTGTGTGTGTTACTGGGGATTGAACCCAGGGGCATTCTACCTCTGAGCTACAACCCCAGCCCTATTTTTTTTTATCCTTTATTTTGAAACAGGGTCTCACTAAGTTGCAGAGGGCCTCACTAAGGAGCTGAGGCTGGCCGTGAACCTAGATCCTCCTGTCTCAGCCTCCCAAGTACTGGGATTACAAGTGTGCACCACCATGCCCAGCTAAAAATATTTAATGTATGCTTGCGGACCTTTTTATTGAACAACCATAGATCCATAAAAAGCATGTGCTGGCCCCTTGTGGAATATTCACACCTTGTCTTTACCTTCCCCTATGTTGGATGTGTTAAGAATCTTTTCTGCAGTGAAGTACTATTGCTACTTATGTACGTGTGTCATGTTCCCACTCAGGGTAATTGAGGCAAATGCAAAAAATTCAGAAGCAGCTGGGTCTAAGATGCCATGCCCAGTGTTAGAAAATGAAGAGACACAGCTCAACAGCAAGGAGCAGGCTTTATTGGGGATAAAAGCCTGGGAGGGAGCAACTGACCATGGAGAGAACCACCAGAAGCCCGCTTCCTTACAGACTTGGGGTTTTTTTATGGGGTTAGGAGTGGGGTAAGGGTGAAGGAACAGTTCCGTAAGTTGTGGATTGGTGAGTTTGAGATTGGGCTGTATTTGGTAAAGTCCTTGATGAGGAGACAGGATGATGGTCGGGGCGTTCTTCTTTGTATTCGGGCAGGTGGCCTTTGGCTCTAGTCCACAGTGCCTACATTCCAGAGGTCATATAATATATATTTTTGGGAAATGGGGCGCTGTTTTTACTATGGCTACTTCTTGCTGAAAAGGGGTCAATGGAGGATTTAGGTGCAGGATATTGTGTCATCATAGGGTCTGCGGGAGCCTTTTAGGTCTTATGTATTAAGAAGCAGGATGTATTGGCCTCTGTTCTGTAAGAGAAAAAGCTCCTTTACAAAGCAGTTAGTGATTTTTTTAATTTGGGACAAGATCATTTTGACCAGGCAGGGTCCAAAGATGGCTGCTAAGATTATTTAGAGGTCCTGAGAGTGGAGCTATCTACGCAAGCCAATTGAGAGGTAGGAGATAGAAGGTGGGCTTTTTGTCAAGAGGGAAGAGTTGGGCAATAACGTTATCTTGATTTTTTTAAATATTTTTGCTCTCTAGGCTTGTTTTTGTAAAATTTCACCAAAAGCAGATCAGTATCTTAAACCAAATGGTTTCAAATATAGAATCAATGCATTTAATGCGACTCTTAGAAAACCCTTTAAATAATTCCTCTTTATTGTAACAACCTTATTAAACATTTAAAATTTCTTTTATCTCCTTTACAAATCACTTGTAACTTCCTCAAACCCTCTGCAACTTACTTAACCCTCTGATTTTTGTTCTCATCTTTTTCCCCCCTAAGGGATATTTCAGTCATTTAGAACAAAAATATTGCCATACAAAATTCTTTTGTACCTAAAAGAATTTTCCTCTTTCTTTTAACTTTATTATAGTATCCTCTCATGCCTACAAATATCTCCTTTTATTAACTGCGTTTCCTTTTGTCTTTTTGGGCTCTGGTGGTATTATCTTTCAGTGTGGCCAGAAAGGCCACATCTGATTTACCTTACTGGCATAGCTTGGGATTTTCCTTAACACAAACTTTAGATCCTTTACTTTTCTCCTGTTAATAGCTATTGTGAGGATGGGTGTGGGAGAATGGTACCCATAAGGCTCATGGGACATTGTGGAATAACTAGGAAGGAGTGAAAAAGAGAAGTTTTTCCAAAATGGCACAATAGAAGGGCGTCTTTTTGAGGTTTTTAGGTTTCCTCTCATACCAACAACCGAGATGGAGGAAGGGAGCAAAGGTCCAGAGAACTCAGTTAAAACAAATAGACTTGCCCCAGTATCCAGAGGAAAGGAGACAACCTTACCAGACACTGTCCCTTTTACTCGGGGTTCTGTGGGCTCGCCAGCTGCGGGGCGATGGACTCCAGGCCCCATCAATCAGCAGATGATAAGGCTATTAGAGAAGGGAGCTCTTGAAGAGGCGGTCTAGGGGCTGGAGAGTGGGATGGACTCGAATGAGGAGGGCATCCTTGCTGATGACACTCCTACTTCCAGCGACTCCATTGCCCACAGGTTGGGAAGGTTTTTTTGGAAGCCATGGGTCCAGGCACCCTTTAGCTCAATGTCGGCCCTTGCCACAATGGAAACAATTACGGGGGGTTGGGGGGGGAATGTCTGAACCAGGCTTTTCCTGTCTCTGGATAATGGAGGCAAGTATTTGATATTTAATGAGTTCTCTTTGGATAATGGAGGCAAGTATTTGATATTTCTGGCGTGAATGAGTTCTCTTTGGCTTTTTTGTTCCTCCTCCCTGTTGTTGAACACCTTGAAGGCAGCATTTAGGAGATCCTTAGAAGCAATCTGAGGACCCTCCTCATCTGTTGTAATTTTTTCTATATGTTGGGTGTGGTTTGAGAGATAAAATATAAGTGTAAAAAAGTCTGTCCCTCCCTTGACTAGGGATCCGTTTTTGTATATTTTGTCAATGCCTCTCTGAGCCGAGATAGAAAAAGAGCAAGATTTCCATCAGGCCCCTGGGTTACCTCCCTCAGTTTATCATAATTTACTGCTTTGTGGGCGTTTTTATCCATACCTACCAGGAGGCAGGAGACCATATGGTCTCTGCTGTTAAGTGAATTATCTCCCTGCTGGTAGGTCCAGCCGGGGTCAGCTCTGGGAATGGCCTCAATGCCCACTGGGTGGGTTCCAGGGGCCTGGCGATGGAGCTCATCCATGTGGTCCTCTGCGGCCCACCAGATGAGCTCCTTTTCGTCAGGATTTAAAGCGGAGGTAAGGATGATTAAATATCCTGCCAGGTCAAATTGTATTGTTCAGTGACTTGAAGGAAACCCCAGCAAAATCTAGCGGGGTCCTCAGAAAAAAATCCTAATTGCTCTTCCACTTGGACAAGGTCAGACATAGAAAAGGGCACATGGATGCGGATGATTCCCCAGGGCCCCGCGACCTCTCGTCCCCAATGATAACAAAATAAGAAACAAATTAAGATTATTATTTAAGTCTTACAGTGCCCCGGATTTTAAAGACACACAGGTTTTTTATTTTTTTTTCAGATGTTTACATTTCAGCCAGGACTGACTAAAATAACAAACTTGAGGAATATCCACGCATGTCTTTACTTTCCCCTATGTTTGATGTATTAAGAATCTTTTCTGCAGAGAAACACTATTGCCACTGATGTACATATTTCATGTCCCCACTCAGGGCAATTGAGGCAAATGAAATAGATTCAGGAGCAACTGGGTCTAAGATGCCATGCCCAGCATATTAGTTTTAGGACTGCTTCTTCATTCATTTTCAAAAATAACCCTGTCAAAATCACAGAGGGCTCCAAATTTATGTATCCATTAAGAAGAGCTAGCCTGGTTCAAACCGCCCCATTCAGTTCCAGGTTCCTGATTCATTTGTGCACCGTTAACACATTGTTACTTGTCCGGGTTGTTGACTTCCAAAGCTCCTGAAAGGCTAATAATATTTGTCTCCCAGGCGTCTCAGGCTCGCTTGCGCTACCTCAGCCAGTACATTAAGAAGCCACCTGATCTTCCATTTCCACCGGAGATCATGGTCTCCAGCATGCTGACGGAAAGCCAGATCAGACAAATAGAAGAAGGTCAGTGCATCCTGTCCCCGCGCCTCCCGGTGCACCGCCATCGCTTGCACCTCCTGAAGCAGTCAGCGGGTCGCGCTTGCTGAAGAAACTTCTCAGACTCTCTAAGTCTTCAGGATTGCAAAAAATCATGCAATTTCAGATCAGCATAGGAAGAGTGCTGCAAATAGCCCATCACTTTCACTCATTTTCTCATTTAAGTCCTTCTCCCTCCCTACAAGGAGATACGGTTTTCCTATTTAAGAAAAGGTGAAACCAGAGAGAAGGGTTCAACCTGGCTTGAAGGTAGCAGTGTAGAACTTGAAAGCAGGCCTACTACTAGGAACCTGGCACCTTTTACTAATAACAGGAAATAATAACAAGAAGAACTATCATAGTAAAGTTAGTTTTTATTGAGCGACTGTCTTGGGCCTGCAATGTATATTATTTTAATTACAGTCAGCCCTCATTATCCTCAGGGGATTGGTTCCACCACCCCCTACAGATACCAAAATCCACAGATACCCAGTTGCCTTATATGGGATGGGCACTGTGTTTATCATTTGCATATAACCTATGTACCTTCTCCTACACGCTTTAAATCATCTCTAGGTTACATCCAATACCTAATGCAATATAAATCCTACATAAGTAGTTGTTTATTATATTGTTGAGGGATTATATAATGAAGACAAGACTACATGTTCAGTGCAGACACAACCATCATAGGACCACGTATGGTGCATAGTGAATGACAACATAACTTTTCTTTTTTTTTTTTTGCGGTACCGGGGATTGAACGCAGGGGTGTTCTACCTCCGCGCTACGCCCCCGGCCCTATTTTTTTATACTTTATTTTGAAACCGGGTCTCACGAAGTTGCGGAGGGCCTCACTAAGTAGAGAGAGAAAGAGG
>PVJS01034290.1:0-21659 GCA_004027185.1 Glis glis | reverse complement strand
TTGAGACCAGGTCTCACGAAGTTGCGGAGGGCCTCACTAAGTAGAGAGAGAGAGAGAGAAAGGGAGAGAGGGGGAGAGAGAGAGAGAGAGAGAGAGAGAGCGCACGCACGCGCGTGCATGAGCTGAGGATGGCCGCGAACCCGGATCCTCCGGTCTCTGCCTCCCAAAGTACTGGGATTACAAGCATGCGCCACCATGCCCAGCTTGGTCCTTCATTTCAGGCTCTCTCTGAATTCTTTTCGGAAATCCTGTATCATTTCCTCTATTGAACTTCTGAATTGTCCTTCTGCCAATCTTTGCACTTCTAAGTTGGCGGGTTATGTTGTTGTGGGATTGTGGGGGCTCATTGTTTCTTTTCTATTCTTCCTTTTCATGGTTTCAGGTTTCTTATGTTTATGCCTTTGTTGCTTTTGGTAGCTCTTCCTCTCTCACTCTATAGGTATCCTATGTCAAATCTCTCTCCCTTTATATTTTCTTATTGTGGGGGTAGATAGTTGCTACCAGGTGAGCCTTAAAGGTGAGTGGCCTTTACTGAGTGGTTATTCCCACTTGCTCAGTATAATGTCCATTTGCAGGCCCAGTTCTTAGTCTCCTTCAGTGATTGGGACCCTTGCCTGGTGCCTCTCACTACCTGTGTGTGGGACCAGTGCCGCTGTTGCCCCTCTCTCTGCAAGCGTGGATCTCCGCAGTCTCCACTTGGTCTGTCCCTGTGTCTCTCTCTGTCTACACCTATGGTAGGAGGCACCAGCAGGGGGCCCCGGGTTTGTGTCTCTGCCTACAGAAGCAGTGGTTGTCACTTTGCCCTGATTCTATGTAAACTCAGAACTCCACGTTTTCCACAGAGAGGGCTGGTTTGGTCCAATTTTCCCCAGCTACCACAGCTGTATGTCCTGTGGTTATCTCCGGGGACTCTATAAGGGTGCTGCGACCCCCGGGTTGCAAGTCTGTCCCACCCAAATGTCACCGGGGATTGTCTGCTTATCCACGTGTCTACTGCATCCCACAGCAGACCCCACTCCCGCCTCCTCCGGGGCAATCTGCACTGTCTCAGACCCCCTGAGTTCCTGTGGCCACACAGGGTGGTCTCCCCCGGGGCGGCTCGTTGACTTACAGTCTCGTTGAGCACTGCTCGTAATCTCTGGGGTGGGGAATGGGCTCAGCCGCAGGCCTCCCGGTCCTGGGGACTCTGCCGAGTGTGGATCGAACTGCTGCTCACTTTTGTCGCTGATGCTCTGCAGTGCTGGTTTTAGAAGAGCTCCCTGGCTTTGTTGGTGGCCTGCAGAAGCCGCCACGCCGGTAGTCGTTGGCGTGGTTTGACCAAGATGGCGCCGCTTCCACTTCTGCCGATGCAGCAATTCAGGTCCGTGTCACGCGTGGAGCGAGTCGCTGCTCGCCTTCTCTGCTGCTATTCTGCTGCTGCTGGGTTCATAACAGGTCGCTGGCATCTCCGTTGGTCTTGTGTGGAAGCCACAATCTACAGAAGTAAATCTTTACCAAGCATAATTACTTAAGAAGTCTGTGTTCCTCCTCATGGTCAAATGTTCTCATTTCCCTATACAAGCATAAGTATAAAAACATCCCTGCTATACTAGCGAGAAATACAGCAAAGGACACTGAAACTTCCAAACTTCTCATAAAATCAATACTTCTCTGAAGATACATTTTAAAGCTGTTCTGAGATACAGAGTAGCAATTCCTCAGAAAAGAAACACTGTACCCTCTCCCCTGTAGAAGTGGGGGGAGTGGCTAAGCTATATTGTTGCACCCAAGAGGAATCTTCAGGTTTAAGTCCAATCCATAAATTAAGTTTCTGATCTTCTCAATGCTTCTGCTTTTGTGTGTGCAGGAGAGAGATGGTGACACTTGATCTAAATAGGCCAAGTTTAAAGACACTTTCTTAGCTTAGAACCCACTTGTCCTCATGAGGACCACGTGTAGGAGAAATGATCATAGTACAGTGGCCATGATTTCTGCCACATCTCTAAAAGTAAGAATTGAGAATCAGATAAGCCTGAGTCTACTTGAATGGACCAAAGAATAAAACATTTGGAAAGAAAGCTGTCCTGAGAAACGCATGCAGTTCATCCCCTTTCAGGAACCCAGAGCACAGCGTCCCCAGGGAGATCACCACGTGCCTGGCCACGCAGCGCCCAGCTGCGAGCAAGTGCTCTGTGGGCACAGTCTGGGCTTCAGAAGCACCTCATCCCCACACCTCCTGGCCACCACTTGCATTTTCTTGTCTATAAATTCCAAAAGAGAATCAAGACTCCTTTCCTTGGCAGCACCCTCTGCGTTTAGCATGGGAAAAACATTCCTGGAGCTAGAAGCCAGGGGGACAGGCTCCTCTGTGCTGCCTCCCATCCCCATCCTCCTGCACGTGCCCAACAGGTACTCCTGTCCCTGCTCCCATGGAAGCTTCTGGGCCAGCACTACTGCCCCGCCTCTCCACTTGGTGTGCACTGCCTTAATCCTGCGTGCTTGTGCTTCTCACCTGATGATGAAGCCTGCAGGGTATGACTGTGTCTGATTTGCTCTTAAATGCCCTTGTGCTACCCAACCTAGACACGCAGACACCCTAAGGGATGAGTGTAAGCCAGGGTGAGCACTGCACATCATCCTGCTGACAACAACCAGGAGCTGAAAGTGACCGAGGCTCAGCTCTTTCTCCGCTTAGAACAGGCAGCCAGACAGAAGGCCCTGTCCATGCTGACCCCAGAAAGTCAGTGTGACAGACGTAGACAGCAATGGATATAGACGTGGTGTTGGAAGAAAAGAGCAGGGGCCCACCTGCCCCACCTCCCAGCAGCAGGGAGAGAAAAGCTGGATGGGTGAGCACCTGGGATCTACCCCAGCCAGTACCAGAACCATGGTACCATGTGCAAACACCTAGAAGTTGATCTTTTTTTTTTTTTGGTACTGGGGATTGTATCATACCCAGGCGTGTTCTACCTCCAAGCTATACCTCCAGGCCTTTTATTATTCTTTATTTTGAGACAAGATCTCACTAAGTTGCTGAGACTGTGCTCAAACCTGTGATCCTCCTGTATCAATCTCCCAAGTACTGGAATTACAGGTGTGTGTCACTGTCCCTGGCAAGGGACTACTTCTTTAAGAAGAAAAAAATAATAAACCTGAAAAAGGTGTCAAATGAAGCGGATATTTAAAACATACTATAAGGGCTCAGAAAGAGATAAGAACTGAGACGGGGCTTGCCCTGGTTAACCTCACGACTTGCCTTCTGTAATGTCCCATAGAGGGGGACAATATGGGCCAGTGCAGAGAGCCATAAGACAGCCACACTAAAGAACCAGCATCACCAGGAACCTCCCGAGGGGCAAAGCTCAACCAGAACACATTTTCTGGCTAGCGGGGACTGTGTGAAATCAATATGGCTAAAGACACCTGTCTGGGGACAGAAGAAACAGGAAAGTAACTTCCCACCTCCAGCCATTTAGCCAGGGCACCTTCCTGGGTAGAAATAGTGGGGGCCAGGGGCAGATAATTCAGTGAAGATCTATTTTCAGACTGGACATTTTTCAGGAACTAAATTTAGCCAGCTTCAATTCCTTTTTCTAAAATGCTATCTATCCCATTAAGCTTTTTGCAATAGGAAGTCTACATTTCATTATGAGGAAGGAACGCAGCGTTCTCTGATCAGCTAGAAGCATGGGAGGAGGTGCTGCCAGAAGCCTCCTACTTGGCAGATGGACAGGCCAGAGAGGAGTGGAGGGGATGAGGACGGATGAGCAAATTAGAGGCCACAAGCCCCAGCACCTTGAAAATCAAACATCAGAAGTGTGTGGTCATTAATTTTTTTTAGGGCAACAACCAAACTTGACAGTTTAGAAAAAGCCATGTTTTCATTTGCCTCCTTATTACTATCCCTCGGTGATTTCGATCATTCTTAAATGTTTTTTAACTAAAACACTGACTCCTTTATTACACATCTGTTTATGCTCTTTGCCCCTTTTGTGCACATGAAAAGTCTATACACTTCACAGAAACTGTTCTCCACTGATTGCAAGCATGGAGGCACCCAGGCTCAGCAAAAATCAGCACTGAAAGGTTCCAGACACTCTGCCAGCCCTGCTGTGGACTCCCAGTGATGCCCTCACCTCAGTTTCCACATCACTATACAAATTCCTTTCCCATGACACAGCCAGCTCAGGCTTGCCACTATTCCCATTACCAACGCGGCCACAGTAAAATGGGCACTCGGGCCTGGTGCTAGTGGGGCCACTAGCTTCAGACACAGCCAGCAGAGGTCTTGAGGTTCTTAAGAACGTCCACATCATTGGTGTTGACCAACATGGCCCCAATGGAGTTCACATCAAATCCCTGAATCTATGAGAGTGATGTGATGTGGAAAAGGGTCCTTGTAGATGTGATCTGTTCAGGGTCTTTAGATGTGAGGTTAAGCCTGGAGTTCCTGGGAGGGCCCTAATGCAGTCACAAGCACCCTAGGGAGACAGATTTAGAAGGATAGGAGAAGAGACACACAGGGGAGATACCACATGAAAATGGAGAGATTGGAGTAATGTGGCCGCAAGCCAGGGAATACGAGGCCACCAAAGGCTGGAAGAGGCCAGAAGGGTCCTCCCAGAGCCTCTGGAGAGAGCATGTCTCTGAGACAGCTTGGTTTAAATGCCTAACCTCCAGAGCTGTGGGAGAGCATGTTCCTGTCATTTTAAGCCACCAAGTTTATGATGATTTGTTGCAGCAACGCTAATACACTAAGTCCACCAACTGACCAATATTATTGTTCCTAGGAATTTACTATAGAAAAAACCATCTAGACTTTCATAAAGTATCAAAAAAAGTAGCTGGGCGTGGTGGCGCACTCTCGTAATCCCAGTACTTGGGAGGCTGAGACTGGAGGATCCGGGTTCACGGCCAGCCTCAGCTACTTAGTGAGGCCTCCACAACTTAGTGAGACCCTGTCTCAAAATAAAGAATAAAAAATAGGGCTGGGGATGTAGCCCGGAGGTAGAATGCCCCTGGGTTCAATCCCTGGTACCACACAAAAAAAGTATTAATCACAGAGGAATAGCCAAAATGTTTGTAAAGAAACTTAAATGTTGATCAGCAGGGGAATGGTTCACTCATACTGGTACTGGAATACTAAATATCAATTAAAATCAAATTATCAATGAATATTTTGGATATATGGACAAATTCCTTTTTTTTTTTTTTGCAGTACTGGGGATTGAACCCAGGGGCATTCTACCTCCAGGCTATACCCCCAAACCTATTTTTTATTCTTTATTTTGAAACAGGGTCTCAATAAGTTGTGGAGGGCCTCACTAAGTAGCTGAGGCCAGCCGTGAACCCGGATCCTCCAGTCTCAGTCTCCCAAGTACTGGGATTACAAGCATGTGCCACCACACCCAACTGGACAAATTCTTAAGAAAAAATATAAAGAGAAAAAAACAGGGTACTTCCCAATTTTGGTTTAAAATAATAAGAAGGTGGGTGTGGTGGTACATGCCTGTAATCCCAGCTCCTCAGAAGGCTAAAGTAGGAGAATCGCAAGTTTGAGGCCAGCCTGGGAAACTTAGCAAGACCCTGCCTAAAAACAAGATTTAAAAAAGGTCTGGGGATGTAGCTCAGTGGTAGAACATCTCTGGTTCAATCCCCAGTATCACAAAAACAGGAAGAAAGGGGAAAGAAGGAAGGAAGGAAGGAAGGAAGGGAGGGAGGGAGGGAGGGAGAGAGGGAGGGAGGAAGGGAACCAAGAGACAGACTGTTAATTATTTCTAGGTGATAGAATTATTGGTGACTATTAATATGTTAATGTATGCTTCTTTATGGTTTCTAAATATTTAATAGATTATATGACTGAGAGGAAAAAAAGAAAATTTACAGAAGTAGCCCAACTAGTCTCCAATTTCACCCCTAGATATGGGAGAGAACAGAATACATCACAAGAGAGAAGAATTTGAAAAGATGAATAACATAAGTTAATAGGAAGAAAAGATCTGGTAGCCAAGGAAATGCATTACCAAGCTGTACAATAAAACACAGACCTCTGGGTTTTGCCTGTTCTTGTTCCCCGGGAAAACAATGAATGGGTTTCAAAGAACAACCTATACCTATTTCAGAGGAAAGATTTAATGGAACAGAGCAGATGTCGACGGGCAGAACTAAAAGAATGAACTGTGCACACTGCAGATAATTAATACTGTGAACAGTCGTTGGTGCTGCTGTTAACGAATTTATAACACTATGGATCCAGATTTTACCCAATATATATGCAAGTGTTTTCTTTAAAACATACTAAAATATGTTGTAAGATGATAAAGAATAGGCTCACCTTCTCTGTGGTGTGAACCCCAATACTTTGCTGGCAGGAAGAAGGTAAGCATGGGCTTTCTCCTCCATCCCAGTGAGTGACTGTACATATCTACCTCACCAGTATCCTGAATTGTGCCTCATAGTCCTCAGTGCAGATGGGGCAGGTGACTGAGCTAGGCCACTCCATGGAGCTTGGTCCTGGACAGAGCCAGGCAGAGATGGAGGATGGCCATAGCTGTTGCATCCCGCTGTTGAGCTGCCGCAGCTCCAACCATTCCACACCTGTTCTTCAGCTCTTCCCTCCATCCTGTGTGTTGGCCCAGGCCCTTCCAAAGTATTCTGCCTCACTTATGTTAGCCAGAGACCCAGAAGTGACACAACTGGTGAATCCAATCACCCAGTCAGCACAGGAATGACTTTGCCATGAACCCACATGTATCATGCCAGAACAGGAATGACTTTGCCATGGTCATGAATTTGCCAGTGGGTTCCGAGCGTTTTCAGAGGAGGTTTCTACTTCCCTGTTTACATCATCTTTGCAATTCTTTTATTGGATGAACACACAAAGAAGTCCTGTAAGACTTCATTAAGTTACAAAAGTACCATACACCATAGGAAATTTGAAAATTCATAGTACAACAAGGGAGGCTGGTGGTGAGCAAGCAGCCTCAAGCTCCGGGCTTCTGAGAAGACAGCTTTTCTCCAGCACTCTCTATCCTCTGCATGACTTTGGGGAGCCAGGGACAGCTCAGCCCAGAAGGCAAGTGAAGATTAAAGTTGCCCCAAATGCTGGCCACCCCGCTCTTGTCTGTAACTGACCCCGGCATGCCAAGATGCAAGGCAAAGCCTTCTTGAGAAATTTTAAAGACTCTTCATTGCAAAACTGAAATGAGGAAGTTTCTCCAGTGATGGCAGTCAGCTGATAGCCAACCCTCTTCCTTTTCTTCCTGGGCCAGGACCCTTGCAGGTATATGTGATGCTGATGGAGGCCAGCCCACAGACTCTCCCGTACACCACCCTCCACATCCTCTTTCCACTGGTTGAGGTATGCAGGATGACTATGGGCCCCCCCCCCGACAATGGCAGAACCACCAAACACAAGAGCCTGGGGACAGAACAACCATTTTGAGAAAAGCCACCATGGGCCAAGGAAATCACCCTGGATTTGCATGAGCCAGAGCCCATGTGTATCATGCCTCCCATAGATGCTTCAGGGTGCATGTCATGGTGGCATGCAAGCCCCAACAGAGGAACAAGTCCCTCTTCTTCTAACTGTGGCCATGCCCCAGGAGTGGGGATGCCAACACAGAGAGGTGGGGAGCTGGACCCCCCAGTGTTCTGTAGGGATCCTTTATTACAGGAGCTGACAGATGTTCTTGTCTAAGGGGTTTTACAAGACTTTCTATGGGTAAAGCCAATGACATCTGGATACAGACAAAAAAGAAAAAGAAAACTAAAACCTCCATCCACTCAGCATTCATAGATGCACAGTTAGATTTTTATCTGCATTCATTCACTCAGCAAATACTAACTGGACATCTCCTACCCAGCAATGTGTTAGGTCCTGAGATAAACAGTGACCAAAATGGACAAAATCTCCCTGCTACCAGACCTTCTGTCCTGGCAAGAAGCATCTCTGAGCAGCTAGAAACCCCAGCTCTGCAGCCGGCCTGCCAGCTTGAGGTCTGCAGCTCTGCCAGAATATATCCAGGGCCTCAACAGCTTATCTAACTCTCTTCCTCAGCATGATCTTCTGCCACACCCACAGATAACTGTGGTACTAACCTCACAGGGCTGTGCGAGAATGAAGTTATTACAGGTGACTTATCTAATTAACACTTAGCAGAGCGCCTAGCACACAGCAAGTGCCCAATCAAGGCTACTCATTCTTAGACAAATGTTGAAAATAAATAAGCAGCCAGGAGTGGTGGCACACACCTGTAATCCCAGTACTACTTGGGAGGCTTAGACAGGAGGATCACAGGTTCAGCAAATCATATGGCATATAAGAAGGCAGCAAGGAGACAAGGCACAGACAAGAAATACGTCGAGCTTCCTTTGGCCTCCCTGAGAAGTACACTGTGGGAAGCCTGGAGCTGGGGGTAGCCACCAGACATTGGTGGCTACACCTCACAATGGTGGCAGCTGGTGCAAAGGACCTGTCTCTGGGCAGTGCAGGGACCAGCAAGGAGCTGCGGTGGTAGAGGGGAGCACAGAGGGGAAAATGGAACTGACAGCTGGCTGGTCAAGTTGGTCAGGCGGTGCAGGGCTGTGCAAACCACCACATGCAGCTGCCCTGGTGGACACAGATGGATGGCCTGGCCTGGTGGTGTCCCTCACACTGGCTACTGAGGACCCCCAGTCCTTCCCTCTGCCTCCGAATACAGTAGCCCAGGACACAGGATGATGTTATGCACACTCTCTTGTAACCTACTTCCTTCACTTCATAGGACAGGAACACATTGTGATATTAAATATTTTTTTTGTGGTACTGGGGATTGAACCCAGGGGCATTCTACCTCCAAGCTACATCCCAGCCCTATTTTTTTATTCTTTATTTTGAAACCGGGTCTCACTAAGTTGCAGAGGGCCTCACTAAGTAGCTAAGGCTGGCCGTGAACCCGGATCCTCCGGTCTCAGCCTCCCAAGTACTGGGATTACAAGCGTGCCCCACCATTCCCGGCCTGTGATATTAAATATTTAACATGCATCCTTTCAGCAAGTGTGTATTTTCCACAGTGTGGCTGTATCATAATAAATTTAACCAATCTCCTGTTATTGGTATTTTTCAGTAATGTGCTATGAAACAAAGCAAGAGAGAGCAGCTGCTTAGCTAACTTCCTGAAATTCATGATTATTTCCTTAGGATAAGTTCCCAGAAGTGAACATGCTGGAACTAGTGAAATGCAAAGAAATTTTTTCTTTTAATTGAATGCTACGATGCTTAGGGAAACACCATTAGAGAAGCAAGCAAATAGACAAACTGAAGATGAAGAAATACTGTTTGCTTACTTGAAAGAGCTGTGTAGCTCCTCTTTCACAACAAAAATAAAACTTTGAATCTAATTTTAGTGATAACCTAGAACATTTTGTTTTAGACCCAGAAATGTTATATACTAAAACAGCCACAACAAAAGTTCAAAACTGCAGATTCCAACTGTTTATGAAAATTTCCTAATTACCTATAGTATAGATTCTATACTAAGCTTTTAACAGTCAGAAAACAGACATTCAGAATTTTGTTCAGAAACTGTCAAAATATGACAAGAAATGTCACAAAAATGTAAATTACTTTTAAATAACCAAAGGTTTCAAATTAAAAGCAAATAAAAAAGGTATACAAACACACCGATGTGCCTATAAAGTTTGCTATCTCAGTCACACACACACACACACACACACACACACACACAACACAGAGACGCAATGGATGGAGACGTCCACATGAGGAAACTCAGTGGGGGTGTGACCAGGAGGCTGGTGGTTGTGGATTTTCTTATCTTGATGTTTATTGAGTGGCATGGTCTACAACGCTGTGACAGACACTGGGGGATGGCCAGTGAGGGCCCTCAGAGCCATCTTTCAGCACCAAGGACAGCGCCAAGAACCCAGGGAGACTCCCAGGGATGTGCCCTCCAAGGGCACTGAGGAAGAGCTAAGAGGATGACTTCATATGGCATCTGGCCTGGGAAACTTGCCACAGGGAAGCAGCACAGCATTTAACTAGGTCTGGAAGGACACATGTGAAGGAAGGACAGAAGAGAAGCAGTGGTTATGTGAGGGTGAACACATGCAGTCCTGCTGGTGTGCGGCCAAGTCAGGGGGCAGGGAGTGGCCAGGAGATGGGCTGGGAGCACAGAGACACAAGCATGTGCAAGAAGAGAAAAGAGCACTAGCCAGATCTGGGGAAATCCTGATGCCAAGCTGTGAGACTGCAGCTGTCTGCTGGTCCACTCACCCCACTGAGGGCTGGGCAGGACCTCCTGAGCCAGGATTCCAGCACGATTAAGACAGAGACCCTCCCCCAAAGAGCTGAAGTTCTAAAAGGAGAGCTGGGAAGAGAAGGATGACATGACTTGGAGGCAGGTGGGGTGTCACCTACAGCAGGTGCAGAGAAACTTCTCAGCCCAGTCGTGTGGGGTTGGGGGGGATTGACTGAGAGAAACTGCTTCTAAGCACTCACTGGGTGAAGGAAACCTTATCCCCAAAGTGTAAAATGGGAGAGAGAAGAGTCAAGTGGCAACGACCAGAGACAATGCAGATGAGCCCTGACTGACCATGGTTTGACTCACAAGTTTTTAACTTCATGGTGCCTGGAAAGCATACCCACACACCACTCTGTTCTTCTCTTTCAGTACAGCATTTCATATATTATGAGATAGTCAGCCCTGCATTTTAAGATCGGCTTTGTGTTCAATGTTTGTGCCCGACTACAGGCTGATGTGAGTGTTTTGAGCATGTCTAAGGCAGGCAAGGCAGCCCTAGGAGGTTGAGCAGGTAGACGTATTAAATGCACATGTGGCTTAGGATAGTTCACTTCACAGTGAGTTTTTAGAGGGTAACCCCATGGTAAATCAAGGGTACCTGGCATTATGGGGACTCCCCCCACACACTGCCACCTCAGGGTGATTCAGTCACTCACCTTAGGCTAAAATGGGTTTACTGAGCATTTACATACCAAGACTTTAGGGAATATGAAGATATCAAAATCTCAAAAAACTTGAATTGTCCATGGGATATACAACATGAATTCACAGGTATCTTTAACACTAACCTTCGATAGATTTGTGGATGATGCAGACACAAAGACCTGGCTCCTGGGCCTCAGTTTATCACTCAGACACAGAGATAACATGTAATTACTAGAAAGAGACCATTATGCCCCCCTGTAAGTTGTATGTGTGTGGGGGGTGTTGCTTTTGGTTTCCTTTGAAGTCTATTATTACAAGGCACAATCATGAAAACTACTTCTGTATTGTACAATTGTTACATGTTATACAACTTGTGTATAAGATCTACTATGAAAACATCATCTTTTATGATTTAGCACTGGGGAAAACATTTCTTCACTTAAAAAGAGTATATACAATGTCTACCCTGATAAGACCATCAAGTGAGGGTATGTGGGTTTTTGGGTTTTGTTGACTTGCCTCCCAAGGAGCTCAGAGTCACATGTGATGCTCCAAGAATGTGCTCACCTGACAGCTGTCATGTCTGTTGGCTCCTCCTACTGTGATGCCCCAAGAATATTCTCACCTGGCAGCTGCCACACCTGTTGGCTCCTCCTACTGCTATGTTATTAGCGTTTCTGCCCACGCCTTTTGTGGTTAAGTTCAGTCAAAAACTTTTTGAAAAGGATTAGCAAAACAAATATATAAATAAGTAAAGAAGACTAGACATAATAACCACTAAAGCTTCATGGGAATTCAGAGTGCCATGATAACTTCCAATGTGGGTGGCTCAAACTGGGACCAGCTTTACTTCTCGAGGACAGAAGGTGTCGAGTATTGAGCCTTGACACCATTCTCAATGCAGACTGTCACCAATTCATTTCCTCCTCATGGCCACCCTAGCAAGTCAACCTTGTATTTGTCCCTCTTCAATGAGGAGCGAACTGAAACACAGTGAGGCCAAACAGATTGTCAAATGCCACTCAGCTGCTCGGGCAGGCCAGCAGCAGAACCTGCCTCTTAGTCACTTGTGCTGACAAGATGAGAAGCTGCTTGTTGGCGTTGTGTAGAAATAGCAGAACGAATGTTCATTAAGCACAAGAGGATACTTTTTAGATTGCCTGCCTTAAAATCTGTATTCTATGGGGCCTTAGGGATCATTTTCATTTTTTTTCTTTTTAACTGTATTCTGGTACCTGTTATTCAACCTCCCTCTAGATGTAGTGTATGGAATATCATTTTAAAAACAATGACATTCAGGATCACTTTTTAAAACTTTGGCTACAGTTTTATAGATGGGCTGATTCCAAATGTCTATTCATTGTTAGAGATTATTAATTTTTCTTTTCCTTTTTTTCCTGTATAGAAGTATATGAGATAAAAACAGCACCTGTCGATGAACAGATCTTGCCCCACAATGAGAGCTTTGTCATAGAAATTCTTAGAGAAACTAAAATCCCATCCCAGCCTTTTTGGTTGTCAGAGACTGAAGTAAGAATGTCCTGGTTCGCATAACTGAAAATCGAGGGTGATGACAGTTCTAGGCATAATTTGGTTTGGGGCTTCCAAACTGCCCCCAGGACCACACCCCATCTCCATGCACAGCCATGATACTTCTCTGCTCAGACAGGTGCCAGCCAAGAGCTGGCTTTCCTCTCAGGCAGGGAGGTTGCTAGCTGACTAAAACTCCAGGCCCCACATCTTTTCCACCATATTTCCTAAAGCTTTCCTTTCTCTGAAGGCATGGAGAATTCTGGGCTTGAGTGGAGGGTCCTGGGTCCTGATCTTCCATGATTCAATTACTCCAGAGAGGGATGGGTCCCTATAGCTTCCTAGCCTATCAGGAGCCAACTGCTGCTGGTGAGCCCTACCCTGCATATGGGAGGGACCATCTCCAGAGAATCTCTTCTGTGATTTCATACTGCATAGCAAATACACAAGAAGTCACTGTAATTGGCCAGTAAGCCTAACTTTGGAATGTCAGGCAAGAAAGACAGGCTGTTTGAAAACTAGTATCTGATATGCAGGACAAAATCTACCAGCAGCACCCAGGAGAGGAGTGTTGTCTTAGGAGCACATGCCACCCTTACCCTTTGAGGAGATGAAAACAGCCAAAGCAAGCAGCCACTTTCGTTGGGCTAGGAGGAAGGAGAGTGCAGGAAACCCGGGGCTGCAGATGGAAGCAGATGAAGTCTGCAGAGAACTATGGCATGGAAAAGAAAATCAGTGGTTCAACATGAACTTCAGCTGCCTTTGCCAAGAAGACTAATGCACAATCAAAATCTGTCTATGCTACTGCTCTGAAGACCCGGAAGGCAGACCTGACCAAGAGCAGCTACAGATTTACGCTGGAGTCCACGCAGCCTACAATCCCAGGCCTGGTTGGTACCAGAGCCTAGAAGCTTGGCCTCCTGAAGCCCCAGTGACTTATCATGCTCCATCTTGAACACACAAGCACCAAGAGACAACTAAACATATTTAAGGTGGGGATGAGCCAGGAAGACTTACACGATGAAAAATAACTACTAGGTAAAACTATAGTTGGTTAAGAGTATTTTAACTGCATGGAATGTTTTGCTTCTAACTTCCTGTGTGGTGGGCTGTGATTCTTTTATAGCAACATGCTGCAATGCTTTGAATATGACTCCCATCTGGCCAAAGATGAATCATGGTGATTTTATTGTGGCCAATGAATGACCGTGGCATATGCATTCCAAGGGTCAGGTGATAATATATTTAATTATCTTCCTTATAAAACCTATCATCAAAGCATACATCATTTTACTCCCTGGGCAACAGAGATGAAGCTTTTCCTCAAATATAATTATAAAACAATTATAGAATTTTTACAGTTTCAACATTATGGAACATAATGTGTTAAAAGCAGAAATAACAAATTCTCTAACAGTTAAAAAATATCAGAGCCCTTAACCCAATGTGATTTAGATCCTGTGAAGCACATTTTTTTTACTTTAATATTCAATTTGGAATTTCTACAAAGTGGACCAAAATAGGAGAAGCAATAGATTGTCACAGAAGGACAGGCATGTGTCATTGGAAAGAAATAGCAATACAATCTAAATTCCATAAAAAACGATCAACCCATCTAAATCACAAGTAACCTAAGGCATTCAAGAATATCTGTAAATAAGTGCACGCTTTTTTCTATCTCAAGGAGCACCACATTGGATACTTGTACTACCAGTGCACAAAGTTCTTTGGAAGAACCGGGAACAATGTTTAACAATATGAAGTCAACTTAGCATGCTTCTCTAAGAAAGATCCTTGTGGTGAGAATATTTTAATTTTACCATTTTGAATTATTTGACACAGTACTCTGTGTGCTTACTAAGCATACCCTTTAACCTAAACTGCAACACACAGATTTACACAATACATCAAGAGCCAAAGCATTCCACATCGACTGACATCTTAACCAAGAACTGAGGGGAGGATGAAAGAAAGGTGATGGGGGGCAAGGACGACTATGACACGAGGCGCCAGCTCCTTGGCAGGCTATCTTTGAGAGCAAACCCCATTTCGACTTGGAGTGACAGGAGAGGGCAGTGTGGTTAGGGCATGACTATTTCCTATTTTCCCTCATTAGGTCCATGATTCTCCCAGCCCAGATGTGCTTGAGCAGTGTGTTCCCTGTGGCCTGCTAGCCCTGCAGCCAGATGTGGGTATAAAATACTCTAATTTGTTCTCTCCCAAGTAGTGAAAAGTCACACCATCTAGAAGGAAATGGTACACACACACCACAATTGCCATGGGAGCCAATCTGAGTCACCCTGCTGCCTGCACAAGAGGATTTGGCTACTGGAAAATCCTGATTAATAGCATTTTTTAAAACACCACAGTGACAACTTGACCTGCCAAAAATTACCCTCTTTTCATCATTTCACCATTTTTTTTTTTTTTTGCTATTACCTTCCACAGAGAACACGAACGAAGTAAAAGGAAAGTGGTGTTATAATTCGTTTAAACCTCGCGTCTACAAGCTGTTCCTTCCAAGGTGGGGGCCTGAAGGGTCAGCCTGGAGAGTCCTGGGGGGTCCGCCCCTCGGGCAGTCTTGGGACACCAGGTTGTTCTCTAATTACAAACGCAATTAATTCACCATCTGCAAACCACAGTCTTCGGTAAAGCACAGATCCCTGGGGTCCGTGGGTCCCCTCAGATACAAGGTTGCATGGTGATGTGCCCGCGCTGGCCGACAGCATAGCCACCAGGCCCAAGTCGTCGGGCTCCCTCGCACCTGGAGTCCCAGAAGCCAGGAGAGCGGCTGCCGGCGTTCCTGGAGCTCTGAAGGCGCCCACAGCCCGGGCTGGCAGAGCTCATCAACACGGACGACGGATCCGCTGCCCGTCGCTTCATTTTTAATCAATACCAAGCAGCGGCCGCCGATAAGTCACGCATTCCGGATCCCAACCCTGGCCGGAATCGCCATTCATTTGAAAGAAGCGACGTGAGTGCGGCTGGCACAGCGCTGGCTCAGGAGAGTGGTTGAGCCACGCACGAGAGCACCGAGACGCTTCGAGTTTCGAATGCGAAGCACCGAGCCGCCGCGCTCCCCTCTCCACCTGCGACCCTCGACTCTCGGCTCTGGGGAGGCGCGCCGCCTGCCGCCCTGCCCCGCCCCGCCCCGCCTCCCGTAACTCTTTCCCGAGAGCCCCCGCCCAGGTCCGGGTCCCGCGTGCTCTAAGATTCTCCACAGCACAGCAGCGCACGGAGGGCGGCTGCGGGGAGGAAAGGCGCCCCCGCCCCGCCCCGCCCCGCCCGGCCCACCTGGCGGGCGCCAGGCAGAGGAGCCGAGCCTGCCGCCCCCCACCCCCTCGCCGCGCAGGGCTGTAATAATTACATCCTCATTATTTCTCCTGCGATCGTTAGGAAGGAGCCCCAGAACAGCAACAGCCGCTGCCGGGGGAGGCTTAGTTACAAAACCCTGCGCTGGGTAGCGCCTCGCTTAGCAACCACCCTAAAAAAGCCCCCGTGCTCCTGATCGCACTTGGAGAGCCGGGCGGCGGCCACCCCCTCCCGACGCTCTCCCCGGGGCTACGCCTGTGGCGGCAGCCGGGGACTCCGGCACAACTCGCCCCTCCCGGCCTCCGCGACCCCCGCGCGCAGCTCGGCTTCCCGGCACCTTTCATTCATCCCAGTCCGAGGCGGCGTTCCCACCTGGGTTTGGGGGAGGGCGGATGCAAGTCGCTGACGGCCGCCCCCAATCCCTTGCGGCTGCACCCCCGCCCGAGAGCTGGGCGTGCAGCCCCTCGCCTGCCGGCGCTCCGCGTGTTGCGCCCCCTCCCCGCCGGGCCGAGCCGGGAATTTCACACCTCCGCTGCGTCCGGCTCCGCGCAGGTTCCTGCAGCCCCGAGAGCCCGGGTTACGGGCACCCCCGGCCACCAGCGCGACGCCAAATCCCTGCGAGGAGCTCACCGCTGGACCCCCGAGCACAGGCTGCACAGGGGGTCCCCCGCGCTGGGGCCGCGCTTCCCCCAGCCGCCGCAGCCCGCATCCAGCCGCCCTCGCAGGGACCCCTCGGGCTGGTCACGCCGCGCCACCCCCCATCCTCCCCGACGGGTCTGGCCACCCCTCGCGCGGGTCCCCGCGCCCCGATCCCCGCGTCCCTGGGTGGCTCGTACCTTCATCAGCGCGGACATCCTCGGGCGATCCTAGTTCAGCAGGTACCGGGCGACATAGCGAGGTGGCCACCCCTTAGGCCCCGAGGCGCGTGCGGCCCCGCTGCCGGCTCCCGGGCTCGCGCGTCGGTGGATCGGTGCGTCCGATCGCGGTCCGTCAGTCAGCCGCCGCCGCCGCCGCCGCGCGCTCCGACCACGCTCGAGCCCCGCGCACAGTCGGGCTTCACGGCCGGCGCCTGCGCACTCGCCGCCCGGGGAGGCACCGGCGCACTGGGGGGCGGCCGGCGCGCGGCTCCATCTGGGGAAGGGCCGGGCGCCCGCGCGCCTCGGGGGAGCGCCCAGGCCGCGGCGCGGCTGCCATTCGGCGGCCCGGCCCGGGAGCGCGCGCACAACCTGCTGCCGCGGCTGAAAAGCGGGCCCCAACTGTTGCGCCGGGAGCTGCGGGTCACCCGGGGACAGCGAGGGCGCGGGGAGCCGTGGAGGACGCACGGCACGTGCCCGGCGCGCTTGAAAGTTGGCATGGGAACCCACGCACACCCCTCCATGCCTGGAAAGGTCCAGCCCACGCTGGACCGAGCTGAGGGACCCGCCAGCACAAGGGTGCGAGGGGCTGGTGTGCAGCGTGCGGTGCTTCACGCCCGTGGGTCTCACCGGGCAGAGAGAGGGCGCGGGACAAGATACACCCTCCAGGTGTTTGCAAGACTTTCGTTCCACTGCGAGAGCACGCGGCGGCTGCGGGCGCAGTGAAATGGAACCTCTCGCTACCCACCAGCTACCTCCCTGCAGACCAACTGTGCCGGCTGCGTTCTCAGGAAAGAGGGGTCCACACTCTGTATTAACAAGCCGGGTCCAGACACCGCAGGCGCCCTCAGCTGCGGTCC
Organism: Glis glis; assembly: GCA_004027185.1. Taxonomy (NCBI): domain Eukaryota; kingdom Metazoa; phylum Chordata; class Mammalia; order Rodentia; family Gliridae; genus Glis; species Glis glis. The sequence goes on along the minus strand of PVJS01034290.1, from coordinate 4,178 downwards.
GCGCCTGCCTGCCGGGTTTGCTGTGACAGCGCGTAGATGGCAGGAGCCAAGGAAAATGAGGAACTCATCCCGCAGGTCTGGCAAATTCAGCAACACTGGCCAGATTTGATGGGCTATTCAGAATGCCCTTCCTAGGTCCTCCTGCCAGTCCCGAGGAAAAGTTGCTGTGCCCTAGACCGAAAGGCACAGGCAGTCAGAGGTCTGGTTTTGCTCTGGCTCAAGTCACTGAGCCCTATTTTAATGCAAATGCATAAGGGGCTTAGCTAGATCTCTTAACTGCACTGTTGAGAAGTTTAAATGAAGTTTTAAAAATGCGACAAAAATTTAAACATCAATAATGTTCGGAGGACTGATGAAGGTTAGAATAGAGAGGAATCAGGTGATCAAAGATAGGTGGAATGAGATGAACCAATATTTTCCAGAAATTCCAAGATCTTACCCCCCAACACACACACACTAGCCAAATCATGGAACCAACCTAGGTGTCCATCAACAGATTAATGGATTACAGAAGAGTAAGATATATACACAACGGAATTTTACTCAACAATAAAGAAGAAAATTACTTCGTTTACAGGAAAATGTATGGACCTGGAGAACATTATGTTAAGTGAAATTAGCCAATCACAGAACGTGAAGGGTCATATGTTTTCTCTCACATGTGGAAGCTAGGGAGTAATTGGTATACAAGAGGGACTATAGATAGAGGAGGAGAAACCCCAATGGAGCCATGAAAGGGGTTTAGGGGAGAGTGGTGGGGGGTAGGGAGGAAAGATTAAGAAGGAAACATTTCCATTGATATTATATACATATATGAGATTTATCAATTCCAATCTCAATACAATGAACAGGGAAGGGAGGGGGTGGAGAGGGAGGGGGGAAGCTCACCAAGTGCTGTGTGCATGTATGTCCTATCACTCTGAAGTACATTGTGATGTGAGACTACAATGCACCAATAAAAGTGTATTTTTAAAAAACAATCCATAAGATATTTTCATATAATCAGTCACTTAAATATTAATCATTTATGCCAAGGATACAAAGACAAATCAAAGAAACCTAATCACAATCTAATTTCTCCTTAGTGCTTCTAACATCTTCATTTGTTTTGTTTCCAGTGTGAAAAACCGATGAATTGTAATGTGAAAAACCTCAACCAAAAATCTAGATTTCAGATTTTTTTTATCTTACTATCCCTTTACTTTCCTCTTCTCCATGTCTGTCCCCATCCTTTCATTTATTTGTTCCCTCATGCAACATCAGCAATAAAAGTCACACAAGTACATTGAGTGCTCATCATATTCTCTGAAAGTGTGCACACAACAAAGACAATCACTGGCCACACGAATCTTCCAGTCTAGGGAGGGATTGCTAAAAGTCCTGGGAGTAGCATGTAATCACAAATACAATTGCTTCTCTGAAGGAAAGATACAGGGCGTTATTAGGGAATGAAAAGGGCAACTAATACAGTTTGTGATGTCAGGAAAGAACTCTGAGGAAGTAATAAATTAAATCTTCCTCTAGGTTCTCCCCAAAATAGGTCCTGAGATATGGATTTGAGTGCAGATACTCTATTTGAGAGTTATCCGCAGAAACTAGACGGAGGAAGTAGAAAGAGTAAGACAAGGATGGAAAGAAGGTTAATGAAAGATGCATAGCAGGCTGGACATTCTTACAGGCACCTGGGTGCAGTCCTTCTGGGAATTCTCTAAGGAACAGTGTGGAATGTACCTCAGAATGAGACAGCTGGATATGTTTTCAGCTGACTTCCATCCCCCAATGACTGAGGGTTGCTCCCCCTCCCCTTTCCCTCAGCTGAGTAATTCCTATAGTTTCAAAGAAAGCTACCATCAGATGAAAGCAGGGATGAAGTCAGAGGTTGGCATCTGCCAGAGCACTAAGGAAGACTGGAATTTAGGCAAGAAAAGAGTGGGTAGGGAAAGGGTTCCTGGTAGAAGGGAGATCAGGCCTGAAAACCTAGGAAGATGGAAGGACTTGATGGTTTTTTTGTTTTATTTTGTTTTGTTTTTTGTAAATGACCAGTTAGAATAACTAGAACTGAAAAAGAAAGAGAGTAGCATGAATGTGGCTGGACAGCAAGTCAGAGTTTTTATAGAACATTTTAAGGACTTGAAATCATATCTTACACACAATAAAATTCAATGTAAGATCTTAAGCAGGGCAGTAAGATTTTCATCACATTGTGTCATTTGCAGACAAAGATAGTTCTCCCTTCCCCATATGTATACCTTTTATTTCCTTTTCTTGTCTTATCTCATTAGCTAGGATTTCTAGTATGTTGAAAAGCAGTAGCAAAGGCAACATTCTTGCCTTGTTTTTAATCTTAGTGGAAGAGCTGCTAGTTTGTTTGTTTTTTTTACCAATATGACATTAGCTGTAGAGTTTCTGCAGATATTCTTTAGCCAGTTGAAGAAGTTACCTTATATTTGTTGGCTGAGAGGTTTTCTTTTTAAAAACCATGATTAGGCATTACAGTGTATCAAATGCTTTCTCTGCATTTGTTGCTAAGATTGTGCAATTTTTCTTTTGCACCTTGTTCCTGTGATGGGTTACATTAATTTTGAATGGCAGTGAGCTTTTTAAAGGATCTTTTTGGCTGGACTGAGAAGAGATGGTGGTGAGGTGGGAGTGAGAAAGCAAGGGTGGGACTGGGGAGATCAATTTTAAAATGCCTGAAGAAATCCTAGTGCGAATGATGAAAACATAAACTTGGCGATGGAATAAGAAATGTTGCAAGGAGAATGTATGTGATTTTTTTTCTGGATGGGTCATGCGAGAAGAGAGGAGGAGGTGAGGAAACGGTGATGTCTCCCACAGCTGGCCTGGTGGCTGGGTAGATAGTGCATCTGGGAATAGAGTGGTCAGGAGTACTGATAGGTATGTGCTGGAGTTGGGGACATGCAGGTCCTTGGGGACTGTTGCTGGAGAGGGTATAGTAGAGGGAGGAAGAAGATAGGCTGGTCACAGAGTCAACTGAAAATGTCAGAGTGGATGCTAGCTTTGTATTCCGCTTTTTAAAGAAGTCTGAGTGTGAAAGAGATTGAAGAAGCAAGGTTGGAGAAAAATATGTGGCTCCGGAAGATTTTGCTAACAGGGAGGAAAGTCCAGAGCAGGCCTGAATGCTGGTGGGAATGGTGGAATGGTTCAAGAGGCAACCTAACCAGGAGCATTATCTCAGCACATATTCCCTCTCTCCTACAGGACTCATTTTTCAGTATCAATTTGATCAGGTCACATTAGCACATAAATTTTCTGTGTGATTTTTTTTTAAAGCCCTTCCAGCCACTGCCCATTTCCCTGGTTCCACCAAAGGGTAGTTTATATCCAATGTCTTCAGTATCTCTCCAGCAATTTTCTCTGTGAATTTCTATCAAGCTTTTGCCTCTACCATTCCAATGAAATCACATAGTCAAAGTCACCAATGACCTGCCCTTGGAAAATCCAGCTGTGTATGGTCAGTCTCACCCTGACCTGTCAGCATCGTTGGAAAAGAATGATTTCTTCTTTGACTTGTCTTCAGGATGGCTCCTGTCCCTTCCCTTTCCTCACTGCCCACCTCCTCTCTTGGGCCACAGCTGGGCCTCCTCATCTCCCCACTTCCAAAGGTCAAAGGACCTCATGGCTTGGATCACTTCCCTGCCTCAGCTTGTGCCCTTTGTGGAACTTCACCTGCCTGAAGTTGCATACCACCACCAACAAAGATCCTCCAGGGGGTAGAACGCCCCTGGGTTCAATCCCCGGTACCACACACACACACACACACACACACACACACAAAAAAAAAAAAAGATCCTCCAGGGGTCTCCATCTGCTCTTTGCAACTCCACATTGCCAGCTTCCAGATAAAAAAACATGGAGCCATTCTAGACTTCCATTTTTTCTGTCACGTCCCAATTTGATCTGTCAGTAAATATCCTCTACTTTGCCTTCAAACACACCCACAATCTACTTCTTCCCACAACCTCCGACAGACACTGGGATGAAAGCTAGCCTCTTTCTGATGCACTTGACTCAAAGTGGTTTTCATTTCCACTGACATCCACTCTCAGTGCAGCCAGTGTGTGTGTGTGTGTGTGTGTGTGTGTGTGTGTGTGTGTGTGTGTTACCTCTCAGAGCTACACCCCTAGCCTTTTTTGTGTTTGAAACAGGTTCTCCTT
>PVJS01034289.1:0-21674 GCA_004027185.1 Glis glis | reverse complement strand
AGGAGGAGGAGGAGGAGGAGGAGGAGGAGGAGGAGGAATTGATGAAGAGGATGAGGATGAAGGTGAAGAAGATGAAGATGATGGTGAAAAGGAGGAAGGAGAGGAGGAGGAAGAAGATGACTAATTGAACACTGATACATTCCAACCTTTTTGTTTGTTCATTTCTTTTTTTTTTCTTCTTTTTTTCTTTTCTTTTATTTAAAAATTTTTTCTCCAGTCCCTGGGAGCAAGTTGCAGTCTCTTTTTTCCCCCTTTGTGCTCAGTTGCCCTATTCTTGAGGTCTCTTTTCTCAATACCATCATTCTCAACTTATTTGGGGGGCGGTGGGAATACCTTGAGCAGAATACAATGGGAAAAGAATCTCTACACCCTTCTGTTCTAAATTCATTTTAATCCCTTCTTGTCTCAACAAAAACTGTATGGAATCAATACCACCGTGCTCTGTGGGGAAAAAGGAAAAACCTTCTGCTGCCTTCATTCTGCTGGAATCTGAAGGGTGTGAGGCCCCTGTGTAGCAGTGCATAGAATTCTAGCCTTTTTCCTCCTTTCTCTGTATATTGGGCTCAGAGATTGCACTGTGTCCCTATGTGAATATGAACAGTTAGCATTTACCAACATGTATCTGTCTACTTTCTCTTGTTTAAAAAAGAACTTAAAAATATGGGAATATAGAAGGTCAGCAAAGGGTGGGTTTGAGATGTTTGGGTAGGCTAAGTGGGCATTTTGACAACATGGCTTCTCCTTTGGCATGTTTAATTGTGATGTTTAACAGACATTCTTCCATTTTAAGATGACACTTTTGAAATAAAATTCTCTCCTAATGATGACTTGAGTCCTGCCATTCAGTGGGAGAATTAGCAGAATCTGTAGGATTTTATTTGGAATTTACATTCTCTATTACAATTTTGTTTGTTTATTTTTAAATTTTCTTTTTTGTTTTCACTGGAAAGGAAAGATGATGCTCAGTTTTAAAAATCAAAAGTGTACAAGTTGTTTTCTTACAATAAAACTAAATGTGTACACAAAGGGGGAAGAAAGAAGCATGCAAACAGATCTTGGTGTGTTTCTCTTCAGGTCCCATCCCACTCTCCACAGAATGTCTATTCACTGACATTGCCTCTGCTCAGGAAAGTCATTTGGGTGAAGGAGAGATGACAAAGGGCCCACAAACCCGGATCCACTTTTCCTACCACATATCACATAGCCCAGAAATTGTCAGCCTGAGAGAATGTTAGAATTACCTTCTTGAAAGCACAGCTAAAACACCAAATTAGAAATGACATTCTATGAGATTCGTGTGCTGTCAAGATAAATCAATGGCCATTGTATGGTACAGTGTCTCCACTTGGTAGGGAATATGATTCTAGAGCAGAGTTGACCAGTACGTGTTTCTGCAGTGATGGGAATGTTGCTCCACACTTCCCAACATGGTGAACACTAACCATGTGTGGTCCTTATAATGTGGCTAGTGTGACTGAAGAACAAAAATTTTAATTTAATTAAAAATTAAATATCAATGAATGACTAGTTGCTTCCGTATTAGAGCATATGCCTAGCATATACTTAGAGATTTTGTTTCCCAGAGGTGCAATACTTCTACCAAGGGCCACGATAAAAATCTCACTAAACATGAAACTATAGATGCTGACTGCCCTGCCCCCTCCAAGCTGGATAATTTTGGCTTGCTCATTCTGGTAGGTCATAGGCAAATAAAGGAATTACCATACTGGCAGGAGTAATTGATCCTGGTCATAAAGAGGAGGTATATTTTGGGGCTCATAATGGGTCAGGGACTCTACTTTGGGTCCAAGGAGATTTAGGCATCATTGGTTTTAACTGTAATAAGAAATTTTGTCATCAATGAAGTGAGAACCATAGTTATTAGGGATCCTTCAGGGATGGAGTTTGAGGTCACTATCAGCCAAATTGCTTAGACCAATGTGCTGGCTGAGGGAGAGAGAATCTAGACTGTGCGGTAGAGGAGGGAAATGGTAAACACAGTTCGCTGTTAGGACCAATTGCAACAGTACAACTGTAGTTTGTCCTGCCATCTCTCCTCTTGTAAGATCCTCCCACCCTGATATTGTGTCTAACCATCATTTAGAGGAAGCCTTTGCTGTACAGAGTGAACTTAATGTGATTACTTAAAGATTACTAGTAATGTTTTATTGCTTGATCTGGAGAGCAGTTACCCAGGTGTGCTCACATGATAAAAGTTTATTGAGTTTATTAAGATATTTAACATTACTGCATGTATGTTACACTTCAATAAAAATGTTTTAAAAAAAAGAGAACACATATAAACTTGCCACCACCATATCTAGCAATGTGGATGCATCTGTGCTCATTTTTGCTGCTTTCTCAAATTCACAAACAACATTCACTATAATAGAACATATTCCAGGCCACGAAACATACTCCAGTAAATTAAAAAGAATATAAATCATACCAAGCATATTTTCAAGCTACAATGGAATTCAATTAGGCATCAATAACAGAAAGGATATCTGAGAAACTCTTAAATACTTGGGGATTAAAGAGTACACATATAAAAACATATATGTCAAAGAAGTATTTAGAGAAATTTCAAAATATTTTGAACTAAACAAACATTAAAATATAACTTAAAATGCATATGATACATTGAAAACAGCATTTAGAGGAAAACTTGTAGCATTGAATGAGAGAAAGAGAAAGGTCTAATATCAATCATTTAAAGTTCCACTTTGGGAAACTAAAAAGAGAAGGGTAAATTAAATTTAATATATGCAGGGGAAAGCAAATAATTAAAATTAGAGCAGGGATCAATAAAATTCAAACTAGAAAATCAATAGAGAAAGTCAACAAAATCAAAGTTGGTTCTTTCAAAAGATCAGTAAAATTGATATACCTTTACCCAGGCTAAGACAAAAATAGAAAAGATACAAATTACTATTTTTTTTTTTTTTTTTTTGCAGTACCGGGGATTGAACGCAGGGGCGTTCTACCTCTGCGCTACATCCCCGGCCCAATTTTTTTATGCTTTATTTTTGAAACCGGGTCTCACGAAGTTGTGGAGGGCTTCACTAGGTAGAGAGAGAGAGAGAGAGAGAGAGAGAGAGGAGAGAGGAGAGAGAGCGCGCACATGCGCACTGAGGTTGGCCGCGAACCCAGATCCTCCGGTCTCCACCTCCCAAAGTACTGGGATTACAAGCGTGCGCCACCACGCCTGGCTACAAATTACTATTATCAAAAATGAAAGAGGGATGATCATTACTGATTACACAGACATTAAGCAGTAATAAAATAATATTATAGAGAACTCTATGCCCACAAATTTAATCATCTAGATGGAATGGATCAGTTCCTTGAAATAAACAATCTACAAACATTTGTACAAACAGGGCATGGTAGCATATGCCTTTAATTCCAACACTCGGGAGGCTGAGCCAGGAGGATCAGTTTCAAGGCCAGCCTCAGCAACTTAATAAGACCCTTAGAAACACAAAGAAAGCCTGTTTCAAAATGAAAAGGGCACCAAAGAGGGAGGGGGGAGAGAGAGAATAAAGGAAAAAATCATATATGTTTAGTTGCAAAAATCCTCAACAAATTATTAGCAAACTAAATTTAAGAAAGTATAAATATAATTGCACACAATGACCAAGTAGGCTTATTCTAGGTATGCAAGGCTGGTTTACCATTCAAAAAAGAATTGATGTAATCTATCATACCAAAAGGCAAAAAAGAAAATAATATGATAATATCCATAGGTGCAGAAAAGCATTTGGCAAAATCCAACAACCATTTGTGATAAAAATAACATTATAGACCTCTTAGCAACCTAGAAATAAAGGGGAACTTCCTTAACCTAGTAAATACCACCCTCCAAAAAAAATAAAACTGCATAATACATAAAGGTTAAATACTAGTGGCTTTCCTGCTAAGATCAGGAGCAATGCAAGGAATCTACTCTTGTCACTCCTGTTCAATACCATACTTGGAAACAATAGTTAAGGAAATAAGATAAGAAAGCAATAAATACTACATAGATTGGAAAATAAATAAAATTATCTGTGCACATGACATAATTGTCTATGTAGAAAATCCCAAATAATAATCTTTTTATAAAAAAGCCTCTTGGAACTAATAAGTGATTATAGCAAGCTTGTAGGATAAAAAGGTTTTATACAAAAGTCGATTTATTTCTTATATATAGGAATAATCAATAGGGATTTGAAATAAAAAATACTATTTACATTGTGCAACAAAAATTAAATGCTTGCTAAAATGTATAAGATTTGCATGGGAAAAACTATAAGACGAGAATTAAATCAAAGATCTGAATGAATAGATAACCCATATTCATGAATAGGAAAATTCAGTATTTTCGCAGTATCAAGGTTCTTTTCCAACTCGATTTATAAATTTGACAAAATCTTAATCATAAACCCAGCATGTTATTTTGTGGATAACATCAAATTTCTTCTAAAGTTTATATGAAAAGACAAAAGACTTAGAACAGCTGACTTAATCTTGAAGGAGAATAACAAAATCTAAAGACTGATATTACCAGACTCCAAGTCTTACTATAAAGCTTCAGTAATCAAGACAGTATGGTACTGGTGAAACAATAGACAAATATGTTGATGGAACATAATAGCATCCCAGAAGTGGGCCACACAAAACTAACTGATCTTTGACAAAAGAGCAGAAGTAATTCATTGGAGAAATGTCACTGGAACAACTGGGCATCCATATACAAAAATGCACCTAAACAGAGTTTACAGTTTCACAAAAAGTAACCCAGAATGGATCATAGACCTAAATGTAAAATGCAAAAATATCAAATGCCTACAAGATAGCCAAGTAGAAAATCCAGGTGACCCTGGTTTTGATGAGGGCTTTTACAACACCAAAAGCACAATCCATGAAAGAAAGAAATGGGTAAGTTGAACTTCATAAACATTCAATCCTTCTGCTCTGCAAAAGACATCATTAGTGAAAGAATTAAAATACAAGCCACAGAATGGGAGAAAATCCTGGCAAAACACATGTGTGATAAAAGACTGGTTTCCAAATTATACAGAACTCCTAAAACTCAACAATAAGAAAACAAACAACCCAATTAAAACCTGGGCCAAAGACTTAACAGACACCTCACCAAAGAAGATAAGCAGATGGTAAATTAAGCATATGAAAAAAAAAATGCTCAGTATCATACAGTATCCCTGATCTGAGAATCCAAATGTTCAAAAATCCAAAACTTTTTTGTTTGTTTGCTTTAAATTTTTTATTGGTGCATTGTAATTGTACATGATAGTGAGGTTCATAATGATACATTTATATATGCATATCTGTTTCATTCCCCAAGCCTTCCCCATCCCTCTGTGAAAGAAATTTTAACATTATCAAATGAAAGTTTTGTTCTCATGCCTTTCTTTCAGATATGCTTTGAGTGCAGCATGTGATCTTTTGTGTGACTGAAATGAACTGAAAACTCAGGTTGAGTCATCACAAATATATCCTTTTTGATTAGCCCAAAACTTCTTGAGCACCAACTTGATGGTACATGTGGAAAATTCCACACCTGATGTGTGACGTGTTGGAGTTGAAAAATAGGCATACTAAAAATATTGTATAACACTCCCTTCAGGGTATGTGTATAAAATACATATGAAATATAAAGTAATCTTGTGTTTAGACTTGGGTCTCACCTCAAGATATATCATTATGTATGTATAATTATTCCATGATTCAAATAAATCTGCAATCTAAAACACTTCTGGTCCCAAGCATTTCAGACCAGGTCTACTCACCTGTAGATCCCCCAGGGAATTGCTAATTAAAACAAATAGAAGCCGGGCGGGGTGGCGCACGCTTGTAATCCCAGTACTTTGGGAGGCGGAGACCGGAAGATCCGGGTTCGCGGCCAACCTCAGCACGCATGCGCGCGCGCGATCGATTGATCGATTGATCGATCTCTCTCTCTCTCTCTCTCTCTTCTCTGTCTCTGTCTCTGTCTCTGTCTCTCTCTCTGTCTCTGTCTCTGTCTCTGTCTCTCTCTCTCTACCTAGTGAGCCTCTGCAACTTCGTGAGACCCGGTTTCAAAAATAAAGCATAAAAAAAAAACTAGGGCCGGGGGGCGTAGCGCGGAGGTAGAACGCCCCTGCGTTCAATCCCCAGTACTGCAAAACAAAACAAAACAAAAAAAAAACAAAAAAAAAACAAATAGAAACCACTTCAAACTTATTATTATGCCTAAGATCTAATGCACTGACAATACCAAGTGCTGGCAGGGATGTGGAGGAATAGAAGCTCTCTCATTATTGCTGGTGGAAATGCAAGGTGGTATGGCCATTTTGGAAGATATTCTAACATTTTCTTATAAAACATGCTCCTACCATATGATCCAATAATTATGCTCCTCATTGTTTACTCATATGAATTGGAAACCTGCATGGAAATGTTTGTTTCTAAGGAAGGTCCACATATAGGATGATATGATTCAATAGTCTTCCCTCTAGATAATTACCCAAGATAAATGAAAACGTGTAGGAACAACAAATTGCATAAAGATGCTTATGGTAGCCTTACTCATGATTGCCACAAGCTGGAAACACCCCAAGTGTTCATTAAATGAAACACAGACGGAAACTTATAGTATAGTCATATGATGGAATATTATTCAACAACAAACAAGAATGCATTAACATGAGGAAGCTCCAAAGCACTATAATATGTGAAAGAAGTCAGAAAAAAAAACTACAGAAAAGATAACTTAATTTACAAAATGAACAAAATATTTGGGTATTTCTCCAAAGAAGAATGTATACAAATGCCCAATAAAGACATCAGAAAATGCTCAGCATCATTAATCATGAGAGAAATACAAATCAAATTCATTTCCACTCACCAGGATGGCTAAAATCAAAAGGATGAACAGCAACAGCTGTTGGAGAAAATAAAAAATATCCTACATTGTTAGTGGAAAGGTAAAATCGTACAGCCCTTTGACACATTTGGCAGTTGATAAAGAAGGTAAATATGGAGTTGCCATATGAGCCAGCGATTCTATCCATAGGTCTATATCTAAAGAAATTTAAGTCAGGCATGGTGGCGCACGTTTGTAATCCCATTATTTGGGAGGCTGAGACAGGAGGATTGCAGGTTTGCAGCCAGCCTCAGCAACTTAATGAGACCCTGTTTCAAAATAATAATAATAATAATAATAATAATATAATTTGAAACATATGTTAACACAAAGAAATGTGTATGCGAATGTTCAGAAATATTCTTCAAGCCGAAAAGTATAAACAACCCAAATGTTTATGAACTGATGAATGGATAAACAAAATGTGGTATATGCATACAATTGAATATCATACAGCCATAAAAAGGAATGAAGTAGGCCGGGCGTGGTGGTGCATGCTTGTAATCCCAGTACTTTGGGAGGCGGAGACCGGAGGATCCGGGTTCGCGGCCAGCCTCAGCTCTCTCTCGCTCTCTCTTTCTCTCTCTCTCTCTCCCTGTCTCTCTCTCTCTCTCTCTCTCTCTCTCTCTCTACCTAGTGAGGCCCTCCACAACTTCGCGAGAACCGGTTTCAAAATAAAGCATAAAAAAAAATAGGGCCGGGGGTGTAGCGTGAAGGTAGAACGCCCCTGGGTTCAATCCCCGGTACCGCAAAAAAAAAAAAAAAAAGGAATGAAATACTGGCTCATGCTTCAACATGGATGAACCTTGAAAACAAGCAAGTGAAAGAATATAGTCACAAAATTTCACATATTGTGTGATTCCATTTATATGAAATGTCTAGGTTAGGCAGATCCATAGTGATAGAGAGATCAGGGGTTTCTAGAGGCTGGGGGAAAAGGATATTGGGGGTGACTCAATATGTGTTGAGTGATAAAAATATTCTGGAATTAGGTAGACGTGGCAGCTGCACAATCTTGTGAATATGCTAAGCATCACTGTGCTATGCACTTTAAAATGGCAAATTGTATGCTATATGAATTATATCTCAATTTTAAAAATAATTTCTCAATGATTATATTTATATGAAATTCTGGAAAAGACAAACTATAGGAAATTCAAACCCAGGGGCTGAGGGTGGGAGGGAGTGATTAACTAAAAAGGGGCAGAAAGAGGCTCTGGGGTGATGACAAATTCTCTATATTGATTGTAGTGTGTTTATACAACTGTACATATCTGCCAACCCCATAAGATTGTATACATACATGACTCAATTTTACTGTGCATAACATAAGGTAAAAACCCTATCTAAAACAACGAGAGAGAGAGAGAGAGAGAGAGAGAGAGAGAGAGAGAGAGAATATGTGAGAATAAGCCAGCTGGGTGTGGTGGCACACACCTATAATTCCAGTACTTGGGAGGCTGAGACAGGAGGATCAGTAATGCAGGTTTGAGACCAATAAGCAGTAACTTAGTGAAACCCTATTTCAAAATAAAAAGATAATGAGCTGGGTGTATAGCTCAGTGGTAGAGTGTACCTGTGTTCAATCCCCAGTACCCCTCCCCCCCATACAAAGAATGAATGAAAGACTGTATGGATCATGTTTCCATATACCACAGATAAACTAAACTCTTGGTTACATTTTTTCTCCTATTTTTTTTTAATTTTCTGCAATACTGGAGATTGAACCAAGGGCCTTGCATATGCCTGGAAAGTGCTCTACCGCTGAGCTATATCCCAAACCCTGCTTATAGTTTTAAAAGCAGTTTTGTTCTATAGATCAATAGTCCCTTGCTTATCTCTCAGGGCCTATGCTTTTAGATCTATGAGTTTGGCGAGACTTTTAATCTCTATGAACTTCAGTTTTTTAATCTGTAAATTTCAAGAGGAAACACATTCATGAATGATTAGTGGTAACTGGGTACCTACCACATACAAGGACACATACATGTTGAACACTTAAAAATTATCTTGTGATTCTAAAATTATATATGGTGTGTGTGTGTGTGTGTGTGTGTGTGTGTGTGTGTGTGTGTGTGTGTGGAGAGAGAGAGAGAGAGAGAGAGAGAGAGAGAGAGAAAGAGAGAGAGCAAGCAAGCAAGAGCATAAAAAAGGTTGGCCACTAACTCAAGCTCAGCCCTCATTAACTGACTCGGTATTTGGCGTTAAAATGCTATCAGTTCTACCTGGCATGAACTTTATTTGTCACTTACAAAAATCAAAATAGGCAGCTTTCCAATTATTTGACTATTCACAGTTCCCATTGACCTAGCATTGATCTTCTTCCCATTTAGAAAAATGTTTCTCTGGGAACCACACTTCCGTCATCTCCAACCAGGATTCTTTTTGACATCTGTTTTTATATAAGACTTTCAAACACATAGGTAGAGTGAATTTGGGAACAATTCCAGCATATGTCAAACTTAAAATTTTAAAACTCTTTTTCTTCTTTTTTGTGTTCTTGCTTGCTTGGTCACTTGCTCTCTCTCTCCACACAGATTTTTTTTTCCCTAAGACTCTTGGCAGGACCCACATTATGACCTTTTTTAAAAAATAATTTTATCTGTGCATTGTAATTATACATCATAGTGAGATTCAAAGTGATACATTCATTCTTGCACACATGGCTTGGTGAATCTCCCTCCGTATCCCACCCCACTCTTCCTTCCTCCTTCCCCATACACGTTAGTGAGATTGGTAGTGACCCTTCATGTATGGACATAACATTATTTGAACTGTTCCCTTCATCAATCTTTCTTTTTTCCCTCTCCACCTCCCTTCCCCAATCCCTTTCCATAGTTCTACTGGTCTCTCTCCACACATATTCAAAGTTCCTTACATTTTCTATTTTCTCTCTAGCTTCCACATATGAGAAAAAAACATACAACCCTTGACTGAGATTGGCTGATCTCACTTAGCTTGATATTCTCTAGTTCCATCTATTTTCCTGCAAATGACATAATTTTGTTCCTCTTTATGGCTGAGTAAAATTCCATTGTGTATATATACCACATTTATTTTCATTACCCATTCATCTGTTGACAGACCCCTAGTTTGGGTCCATAATTTGGCTATAATCTTTTTGCCATGTTTGTTGAGGCAAAACTTCTCAGGAAAAGAGATAGTCTTTAGTCAATCTCTTGGAGCCTCAATTCTCCACTATAAAATGGGCTAAAAATATATGTACTTTATTCTTAGTTATAAAAAAGCATAGATAATATAGCACGAAACTAAATAATACATGTTTCATAAATGGTAGCAGAAATTGTCTTGTCCTCTTCTAGAAAGTACTACTCACAAAGAATTGTAACAAAGAGGGCAGGGGGAAGTAAGTAGAGGAGCCATTTTCCTCTTCTGTGGAAACACTACCATGGGGACCTGGCAGGATGGCCATGGAACTAGCAGAGTGGAGCCCTGTAGAATATCAAAGCACACTAGTAAGCAAGAGGGCCACCGAGTCAGGGACGGCTTACATGTGCGATACTGAGGAAATCAATAGAGTGAGGTGTGGAAAGGGGGAAAATTCTCTTATGTGTGAACCTCAATCTCTCAATTTGTATGTGGCATCTCTACCTAAGGAAATAAAATGTTTCTTTTAAATAAATTATGGCACAGAAGGAGGTTCTGATTGAAGACTTGTGAAGTTACTTTGACAGTACAATCGGTTAGCAGACTTCTCTTTCCTTCTTGCATTACTCAATTTGCTAGTTTTGAGCTGGCATGGCCCCTTGAAGCAAAAACAGGTGCTTCTGAGAACTGATGAGAATTCAGAATTAATGGCATCCAGAGATCTATTGTGTCTGCAAACGGCGATGTATCTAAAATCTTTTTTCTATGTCTATGCCACTTAAGTGCCAGAATCATAAAACACAGAATGAGGCAGAACAATTGTGTGATTGTTTTTAACATCCTCAAAGAGGATTTCGGAGCACCAGGAGCTGCTAATGAATTTCAGGAGGCAGGTGCAAGACGTGCAATTGCTTTTGCATTTCCATCCCTTTTTATCATTTGAGAGCACTTATGGATTATTCACTGATTCCGTTGCAGAAACTTTTTGTGAGAAAGAAATATTCTATCACAAACCACCCATTAGACACTGTTCAAGATGTCTCTAATTGGGAAGAAGATAATAAAACCAATGGAAAAATATGGCAATTTCTCAAATTTGAAGAAATTCAACTAGTTCTCATTAAAATTTCTCAATGGTCACTTTACTTCATTTTATAAATATGCTTGGTTACCGAGACTCACGATTCAGACTCCGTGTACTCTGTTTCCAAGGAAATAAAATACATGCTTCTCCCCCAGGCCCATCTCAATGAGTGTCGATGGGATGGCTCACAGCTGTCCCCTGTCCTTTGCCCCTTCCCCACTCAGTCTTCCTGGATTCCAACCTCTTGGTGTATCCAGTTCAGGCCTTCATGGACAACAGTAGACTAGGTTTGGACCACAATTCTGATGTTATCCTGGGATTTTATTTAATTTACTTTTTGTGTTACTGGGGATTGAACCCAGGGGCATTCTACCTCTGAGTTACATCCCCATCCCTTTTTCTTTTCTTTTTTCTTTTTTCTTTTTTGTTTTGAAACAGGGTCTTGCTAAGTTGTTGAGAGTCTAAGTTGGGGAGGCTGTTCTTGAATCTGTGATCCTCCTGTCTCAGCCTCCCAAGTCCTAGAATTCCACTATGAGATTTTAGAAAGAGAATCTTCATATTTCATGTTGCTGCAGTAAAGGGCACATTAATGAAGGTGGGCATGGCCGTTTCTCATGGGGTCTCCTCCCCCTTCACTCTACTACCTTCCCTTCTGCCCCTATAGCTTTTATGATTTGAATAATTTAACAAGTATCACTGTTCGAATTATAACAGGCAGTGGAAAGGCATTTTCTTGTGCCCCCAGAATTGTGGCTAAGGTCAAAGTGGAGACCAAAATCAGCACAAATTCCACATACAAAGTCCAGGGGGCTGCCAGTATTCCAAGCTGTCCACCTACCCTAAAGGCCTTGTCAGTAGGACCAGAATCAACTGCAATAATCCAACAATACTTCTTGCCTATCATCCAGTCATTCCAGCGAGAGGACTGTGTGGACAGAGCATGGTCAGAATTAGGAAGCACAGTGACCTTGCAGAGAAGCTGTGCTCTGTCTTATGGTGGCAGAAAGAGAGTCACCAAACTGGAGGTGTCCATGTCATCGCCATGTTAGGCAACTGCGGAGTTGCTTACCTGTCCCAGGCCACGTGTCATGGAGAAAGAGAATTGGAGAGTGACCATGAGCTGAGGGGCAGGGGTAAAGACTGAGTACCCTGGCCTCTACTGTGCATATCAAGAAGGCATGAGTGTTTTTAGATCAAATGGACCCAGCTAAGATAGCTGGGCTTGCTGGTGTCCCTGTTAAGGAGAGCAACCCAAATGGCAGGCGTGGGTCATCTGTGGGTGGAGAACCAATAAAATGCAATCTAAGGGAAGGTTGGTGAGCAAGGTTGGGCCACTGCTGAATCTTCTCATCAGATACCGTGCATCGAGAAGACCCTAGTGTTTGCTCCAGGTAACAGACGTGTGGCTTAGCAGACAGGCAGCACATGAATGTCTGCCATGCAGAGACGCTGGTGATGGCTCAGTGCTGGCAAAAGAAGGGGCGGCAATTGGCCCAGAGAACACTGCAGCCTCACCATAGCAGGTGCAAGGGAAGACTGCCTCTCCTGTTTCTTCTTCTGTCCCCTGCACCTGAGGGAGAGAGCTAGGGAGAGAAGTGGGGATGAGAGGAGTACACCTGGTTCCCCTTCCCTCCTGCAGGCCTAGCCAGTGCTGGCAGAGACAAAGAACACAACTCTGCATTAAATTTGATGCTTTAGGTTTAAAATGAGGAGGGCTGAGTATTAATTATTGAAAGCTGTTCATTCATTCGGCAAGTATTTTTTTTCTCTCATTCCCCACCTGGTTAAATCACCAAGCCCTGTTGCTTCTATTTACCAAGGCTCCTTCCATTCATCTACCACTCTTGAGTCCCACTGCTACCACTTTAGTTCATACACCATCACCTGATGTTGCATAGGGACCTTCTATATGGGATCCTACATAGTTGCTTGCCCTTCAGGAACATCCTCCACCCCATGTGTAACATGATCTTATAAAACACAATTCTGATCATTTCACTGTCTAGCTTAAAGTACTTGTTTTCACTTGCTGTAAATTTGCAGCATGATTATGAGGCACTAGGTGACAGAAGCCGCCTCCTCCTTCACACTGGCTTGAGAGCACCTCTCCCTGTCTACACTGGAGTCACAGTGATACCCATTCTGCTTGTCTAGCTGACCTTCTTTCACTGGAAGCCAGACCTTTGGCACACAGCCGAGAACATGTTTTCTTCACACTTGGCTTGTAGAGGATCAGCTTGGACGATCCTTCCTCAAAGAAGTGTTAACTTACCCTGGGTTAAGTTGAGTGAGCTGACTGTCCACACCCATGCAGGTATGTGTCTCTTTTAATACTCTAGTCAAAATAAATTACCTCTCTTATGTGTATGGATTCCCAACTAAACTGCAAAGTCTCCAAAGAGAGGGGGAGAGGTCCTTTGTCATGCACAATGCCACATCCATACTTAACAATATCCGCATTGCATAGGAGATTTCAATATTTGTTGAATAATAGCCCTTTCTTTATTGCTGCCTCCCTCTGTCTTCTTTCCTCTCTCTCCCCTCTGAGTTCTCTTAAAAACCAGGAAAACATCAGTAGTTTCTTATACCCCATTTATTTCTCAGTCTTCTATGGTAGCAGCTCTGATTTTGTCTGAGTTTTTGCCTATGAAAATGGACAGAGATGATGGGAACTTTGAGGAGATTTAATGGGGACAAAGTTATTTTTTTTCATGTACTTATGCAGAATAAAAATGGAGACCCCCCAAAAAAAGCTAAAAGCAAACATTGACTCTCCAATATGAAAGAAATGTATCTATTCATTCACTCACTCATTCAACATCATAGGCAAACCATTAGACCAGTGGTGAGCAAAACAGGAGTTGCCCGTGTTTGTGTGTGTGTGTGTGTGTGTGTGTGATATGCATACATGTTGGGTTGTATGTGTGCTGGGATGGGCAATGGTGGTCTACACAGAGGAAGTATCAGGTGTTAAAACCCAGAACTGAGTGTCTGCATGATCTGTTGGAGGACAGGGAAAGAGTTCACCTTGCTCAGAGCAGAGAACGAGGTGGGCAATGGTGAGCTGTCTGGTCTGAAATGGATGTAGAGGCAGATCAGGAAGGGTTTTGGACATATCAAGCAGTTTCTCCTGAGAACAATGGGCACCCTGGGAAGGATTTGAACCAAGGCAGGGCATTTAGCAGAATCAGCCTGGAAGATACAGAGATAAAAGTGGAAGGGTGAGAGAGGAAGCAGGGAAAATAGAGGAAGCTGTGGAAAGCCATGTAATGCAGTCCCTACATTTTATTTTACCATTATGTTTTTTAACATAGCCCTTAAACTGGAAGGAACCTGAAGCCCTGAATAGGCTTCCACCTATTGTAGCAACAGGCCTGTGTGCCACACCTCCCAGATCAAAAGACTGCCCCAAGGGCTGAGGGGAATCTATATTTAGGCATTTGCCACACTGATTTAATCCTAACTCCAGTGTTCACATTCCCTCTCTTAAGACATCAATTCCAATGCAAATAAGGTCAATGATAAGAAGAGCCCTTGGCTAAATTGCTACTGCGCTCCAGCTTTCTCTCTCTCTGCCTGATCTTTTCACTGTGGCTTCTGGAAACCCAAGGCTTCTAGATAATTGTGGTGTTTAGCTAAATCTCCCTACCTCCTTTCAACTCCATAAGCCTTGTTCATTCCCTCAGGGCTCTACTCCAAGAAGTTGACAGTAGATAAAACAATGATGACACCAATTAGTTCACTAATGTTTAAGCCAACACAGTATTATCCCACCAGAATGATGGCACACAAGTGTCAGGAGGTCATTAATGTGAAATTGTACTAGGGGGTTTTCTGACAAGCACACACTGAAAGCATGGAGGTGAGGAAAGGAGAGAGGAATTGGGAAGAAGTAGCAGGGGGACAACCACAGAGCCCCAGACCAAGCTGGCTGCCTTCTCAATAATTTGCCAGGTGGATTAGGATGATGCCTAATTTGCATAAAAAAGGAGCTAGATCTTACTGGAGTCATGTTGAATGATACTTTGTCATTAAAGAATTTATTTCATCAAACGGCTTCATGAAGCAAGGAGCTGGTCATTACATTTCAAAACATCACTTTATAGCAAACACTACTTTTCTGCCTCATTCAGAAGGAAACTGGGTGATATATGAAGAGGCCAAATGACTTGTGACAGGGGACACCTCAGGCAAGGATGCCTCTTCATCTCTGTCTTTAACTCAGCATGGGACACAAGACTTGTACATAAATAACACATCTGAAATGGTTGAGGGATATCAGTAGGGTGAGCAGGCTGATACTTCACAGTAGGTCTTCGACATTAGTGCCATCACATGGAGCACTAGCCTACTTTCACAATTTTTTTTATATAACCTGGGTCCTAATGTCAGAAGATTCTCATTCAGTTTGCAGGAGTTAGGACCATACCTACTTATCTTCAAAAAGGAGTTTCTGAGTGTCTCTTGCTATAAATTATATTATTTTTCTGGGGCTGCCTTAACCAAGCACCCCAGACTAGAGGGTTTAAACAACAGAAACTCATTTTCTCACAGTTCTGGAGGCTGAAAGTTCAAGATCAAGGTGTGGCAGAGGCACTTCCTTCTGAAAACCAACCTTGGCACATACCTGGCCATCTTCCCCCGTCTTCTCACCACCTACTCTGTGTGCTGAATCTGTGTCCAAATTCCCTCTACTTATGAGGACACCAGTTATGTTGGTCAGTTTTTGTTTTTGTTTTTTGTTCCTGTGACAAAATATCTCAGAAAAACTACTTGGAGGAGGAAAGATTCATTTTGGCTTGTGGTTTCAGTCCATGGTCAGCTGGCTCCATTGCTCTGGGTCTGTCGTGAGGCACAACCTCATGGTGGGGAGGATGTGAAGGAAGAAAGCTTCTCAACTCAGGGCAGCCAGGAAACAGAGAGAGACCAGAGCCAGGGACACCCCTCCAGGGCACGCCCCTGTGACCCTCCTCCTACAGGCTCTACCATCTCCCAAAGGTACCACCAGCCGGGGACCCAGCCCTTGACCCATCAGCCTTTGGGGAACATTCCAGAGTCAAACCACAACACCAGTCTTATTGGATTAGGGCCCACCTATACCCTCATTTACATTTAATCACCTCTGTTAGGAACCACCTCCAAATTCCATTGCATTATGGGGTACTGGAGGTTAAGACTTCAATGTGAGTTGTTTTGAGGCCTGACCCACTTCAGCCCAGAGCATGAATCCTGTGTTTGACCCACTGCTGTAGACTGACTGGTAAAATGGTGTGTATTAAAGAAGGAATAGAGCCAGGCATGGTGGAGTACACCTGTAATCCCAGTACTTGGGAGGCTGAGATGGGAGGATCGCAGGTTTGAGGCCAGCCTCAGCAATTTAGTGAGACCCTGTTTTGAAATAAAATAGGGCTGGGGGATGTAGCTCAGAGGTAGAATATACCCTGAGTTCAATCCCCAGGGCAAAAGAAGAAGGAGGAAGAAGAGGAAGAGGAGGAAGAAGAAAAGGAAGAAGATGAATAGATCTGGAGATTAGAAGTCCTTGCTCTTCATTTTATGAATACAAGAAGCCTGAAGACAGTAGCTTTCCACAGCAGAAGATGCTGAGTAGCACCATGTCTTCCCATCACGATGCAGGAGGGCAGAACATTGCAGGTCTTACGTATTGTTTATCCTCAGAGCTGAAAGCAGTGCTAGATGCTCAGTAAATACAGGCCAAGAGAATAAATGAATGGATAAGATTGTTATTTGCCCTACTCTATCCTTCCTCCTGTCATTAGAAGAAATCGTTTTCAAACTGTGAAAGGGATAATGCAATGAGGATTCTAGAAAAACAAATCTGCCCCCTCGTGAGAGGCTCATTGGATAGGCTTTGTGGACAGTGAGAGGCATTGTCTTCAGGAACCCCATTTCACTTTCTTGGAGATGTTTTCTTTCATAAAGGCAGACAAGAAAATGCCCCTTAATCAGAGTCACCAGGAGAGAGCCAGTTCACCTCTTCAACTTTCTGCGTACATGGCAACTTTCTCATGTACTTGCGCCACCGGCTTGATGAGCCCTGTGTAATAATGTGCCCAGCTAAACAATAGCACATATAACTTTGTCAGGGCTAGGGAAAGGTTCCTAAACCTGTTGTTTTAATATTGAGGTGGAGGAACAAGTTGTAGCTTTGTTCCTGAAGACGCCTAGTCTGTGAAGAAATGAATACCCAGTATCATTACTACCAATCGTCTCGTGATGGTGAGGGAGGGACTGGGAGGGGTTTGAGGCGGGAGATACTACAGAACAAGCAGGGCTTCTCTGCCGCATCGGTGGCGTGTGCCACTAAGCTCTTACCTGTTTGGTTCAGAAGGGAGGGGTTCGGAGCTTCAGGTTTCTTGACTTCTTTCCATCTGCATCTCACAGAACAATTGAGAACAAGAAGACTAAGCACTTTCCAAGAGACACCGGCCTTGCTCTGCAGACCACGCTGCCCATCCCATGCCATGTGACAGGTGGCCTTGGGGTTTTAGCTGGGTTGTGAGAACCCACTCGTGGTCCCACATGCCTTCCTCCAGCCCTTTTCTGCGCAGTTTGGAGTATCAGTGGCTGCAATAATTTACTGCAAACACTCCATAAGACATTTGAACTTAAGAAATAGGTTACATAATTTTATAAAAGCAGAGATGTGTCAACTATAAATCTCAGCTACAGCAGCCTATGCACCGGTGACAAGAATTTTGCAAGATGCACAGCTGCCTTTTTGAAAAGGGGGTGCATTGCTCAAACCAGATCTGTGACCTCACCATGGCAGAGGCCACTGGAGAGGGAGGGAGAAGTTTTGAATGTCACAAGTAGACACTTGCTATGCCATTAAGACTGTGCTCACCAAGGGTGCTGCTGAACACTGCACAAGACAGCCCTTCACGACAAGGAATGATCAAGCCTTCCTTGAATGATCAACATGCTAATAGTGCTGAGGTTAAAAAACCTCAAGCAACGATGGCCTCTTTGTCCATAGTTCATGGGTTAGAATTCCATCCTGCTCCTCTTCCCTCCTACTGTTTTAGGAGAGGAGATCCCCTTCCTTTGCTACCCATCCCCCTGAACTCCTGCCTTCCGCCTTCAGAGCTGCCAGCTGCCCTCCCCTCAATATCCCCCATTTCCCTTACTTTCTTTATCATGCCTCCTACAATTCATTATTTCCTAACTTTGTCCTACATGTTTTTGGCTTTTTTTGCGGTACCAGGGATTGAACCAGGGGCATTCTACCTCCGCACTACACCCCCGGCCCTATTTTTTATACTTTATTTTGAAACCGTGTCTCACGAAGTTGCGGAGGGCCTCACTAGGTAGAGAGAGAGAGAGAGAGAGAGAGAGAGAGAGAGAGAGAGACAGAAAGAGACAGGGAGAGAGAGCTGAGGCTGGCTGCGAACCCGGATCCTCCGGTCTCCGCCTCCCAAAGTACTGGGATTACAAGCGTGCGCCACCATGCCCGGCCTTGTCCTACATATTAACTGGGGTTTTCTAACTTAATAGGAACCACCAAAATAAACATTAAATTACTGATTACTCAGGAAACCATCTCTAAACCTATTGAAATGATCCTCCTCCTCCTCCTCCTCTTCTTCTTTTTCTTCTTCTTCTTCTTCTTCTTCTTCTTCTTCTTCTTCTTCTTCTTGTACTGGGGATTGAACCCAGGGGCATTCTACCTCCAAGCTACACCCCATCCATTTTTATTTTAAAACAGGGTTTTGCTAAGTTGCTGAGGCTGGAATTTAACCTGCAATCCTCCTGTCTCAGCTTCCCAAGTACTGGGATTACAAGGGTGCACCACCACGCCTGGCTTCACCCTTTTCTTCTTTACTGCAAAATTTCTCATATGAGCCAAAGTGCTCCCCATGCCACACACACTTAAATTTTTGTTTCTTCTCAATCTTTTCTTATGTGGCCTTAGTGTAGAGTTCAGGCTCCACTACACATCCGTCATCGTTGACCAATCACTTCTTCATAAAGCTGTCTTCTTTCTTGGCTACTGTGTGTGCATTCACCCACCTCTAACAATGCTCTATGGTCTCTTTTTAAAAAACCATTAACTCCAGAAAAATGAAGAGAGAGACTAATAGAGTAGTGGAAAGAGATTGGGGAAGGAAGGTGGGAAGGGCGAAAAGGAGGATTGAGGAATAAAACAGTTCAAATAATGCTATGTCCCTATATGAAGGTATCCCTGCCAATCTCACTTATTTACTGCAGGGATGAGCAGTAGCGAGGTGTGATGTGGAAGGAAATACATCAAGCGACCTGTGCATGTACGTTTGTATCACTTTAAATTTCACTATGATATATAATTATAATGCACTAATAAAAGCATAAAAATAATTAACTAACACCACAAAATGAATAAACATTTCTTTAAAAAATTGAAAAATCATTAACTGGTGATATACTGATAAAAATCAGAAGTGTTTTTTAACCAAGTTTTCTTGCCACATGGTGTTGATAACAGCTCCCAGCATCTGATGTGTGAACAGTGAATTGGCAATAGGTTTTGAGCATCACTAGAAATCTCTCTCAACAGCATCTTTATAAATCACAAACTTCCATCCTGCCTTGGAGTGTCAGTTTCCTACCACAGAATGGTGAGGTGGCAGTTTCCTGCGGTTGCCCTCCTGTCTTTGACAGCCACACTTGTCCCTATATGACTGGCGCATCGTATACTGTCTCCCAGGGTTTTCGCTCACTAGCAAGCTTCCCCTTTCACTTTTATATGGTTCTCTTAGAATGATAGAACACACATATTTTGTTCTCTGGACTTGGAATTATCTTACCTGACTGAAGACTTGATGTGGCCTTTCAGTTTCCACTGGCCTCCACAGCGGAAGTGGCCAGCCTGGCCTCTGGCTGTGTGGAGAGCTCTTCAATCCCTCAAAGTCCTGCCTTAGAAGTAACCACCATCCCTTGATCCTGGGCCATTCCATGGCTCTCTTGGAGCCTCTGTGTCCTCTTGCAGACCACACAGGCCCTTCTTGGTTCCTTCATGCCCGTGTGAACTGCTGTGGCCTCACCTGTGTCCCCGCGGCCTTCATAAACACTGTCACTTTTGTATTATGTTTGTGATGGTGTCAGGGTTCCTCTTAAGGGCCACTGGCTACTCTTCACTGGGACTAGAAAGATAAGGTCACAACCTCCCAATGTCACTCACCTAATGCTCCTAAAGCCCGCCCCTATCGTGTCCACCTCTCGACAAGGTCAGTGCACCACTGCCTGGGAATGGAGAGGCTCAAATCCGGCATCAGATTTAATTCCCGATTTCACCACCCCTCAGATCAGAAGGGAGCTTTCTTTGCATCTGTGCCCAACCTGTCACAGAGTCAGTGCCATGACCTCCACACCCACCTCAAGGTTGGCTTGATCCAGGCCAGTGTAGTCCTTGGTGACTGAATCCTTGTGTTTTTGTTTTGTTTTGTTTTGAGTGCCTATAATATTTTGGGTCTATTCTATTCAAAGATAACTTATCATTGTATTGTTAAATACATGATAATGTCTACATCCTACCTCAAAACTTGGTTGCAAGAACTGCAGGCCTACACACCTTGTGTGTTGTATCACGGAAAGATATTTGGTCTTTGTTTTAGTTCCTGACCCTTAACTAAAACCTTGGAGTTTCCTGAGTGTTAAGGGTGATAGGGTTATCTTTTGTTCCAATGAGGTGACTCTTGGTAGACCTCTAGACAGAGAGCTGGTGTCCAGGAAGATCAAGTAATGATTAGTGGGCTGGGAATCTCAGCCCCATCCCCAACCTCCAGGGAGGCGAGGGGCTGGAGACTGAATTAACCACTAGTGGCCAATGGTTTCATCAATCATGCCTATGTGATGAAACCTCCAAAAAAATGCTCTAAGCGATGGGACTCAGGGAGCCTGGTGAACGCCTTGATGTGCTGGAGGACAGTATACGATGCGCCAGTCATACAGGGACAAGTGTGGCTGTCAAAGACAGGAGGGGGCATGGCGAGGGCATGGACCTCCACACACCCACCCCTGCGCCTCGCCACATGCACTGCTTCCATTTGGTTGTCACTGTGCTTACTTCTTTTTAATAAACTGGCAAGCGTAAGTAAAGTATATTCCTGAGGACTGTGTGCCTTTCTAACAAATTGTTGAATCATTCAGTCCAAGGAGCTCATGGAAACCACTGATTTGTAGTTATTGCATTAGGGGTATAGGAGGTTGGGACTTTTGATTGGCATCTGAAGGAGGAAGGGCAGTCCTTGGGGACTGAGCCTGTCACTTGTGGGCTCTGTGCCAACTCCAGATAGTCAATGTCAGAACTAACGTATTGAACAAACACCTACATGGTGTCCAGAGAATCAGAGAATCGATTACTGTGAAGAAAAAAATAATAAACGTAATTCTCTCACTCTGTGCCAGAGCGCTTTGTATAAAAACAGCTCACTGTCATATACATGTTTGCATTCCCAAGGCCCAGGAGTGTGCCATGCATTTCAGTAGTTCTGAAAGATGCTCTGCTGGTGTCAGAGAAAACACTATCCCAACTTTCTTTCCACATGGAGTTCTTTCATCCCCCGTTATTGAAGG
>PVJS01034288.1:0-21659 GCA_004027185.1 Glis glis | reverse complement strand
GTCATGTTTTTCTCATATGCAGAAGCTAGGAGTAATTGGGATATAAGAGGGACTTTAGATAATGGAGGAGAAACTCCAGTGGAGCAAGAGAGGTGGTTTTGGGGGGTGGGTGGTAAGGGGAAAAATTAATGAAGGAAACACTTCCATTGACATTATGTACATATGTGAAAATACCAATGCCAATCTCAATATCCTGTATGGGGAAGGGGGGAAGCTCACCAAGTGCTGTGTGCATGTTGTATGTCACTATCACTACTAGCTACATTATAATGTGAGACTATAATGCACCAATAAACGTATAAAATATTAAAGATAAATACAAATAAAATAAAATAGGAATTTTATGCTTCAGCCCCCTAACTCCCTTCTCTAGTAACAGGCATTAAAAAATTGTACACACACACACACACACACACACACACACACACACATATATTTTTAGGCCTGGAATGTAGCTCAGCAAAAGAGCACTTGCTTAGCATGTATAATGTCCTAGGTTCTATCCTCATTAACATACACACACACACACACACACACGCACACACACACATACACACACCTTAAAAATGTATATTTTAAATTCAAACTGTCTTTTGACAGTTCTTTTAGTTCTAATACATTAAATTCATACATACGGATGTATGTATGTATTTATTTATTGGTATTGGAGATTGAACCCGGGGTATTCTGCCTCTGAGCTACATTAAAGCCCTATTTTTTTTTTTAATTTTGAAACAGGATCTCACTAAATTGCAGAATCTGGCCTCAAACCTGCAATCCTCCTGTTTTTGCTTCCCAAATACTACGATTATAGGGTATATCAAATATATCAGGAATTAGGCAGAGATTTATGTTGATATCTGATAAAACAGTACATTTCCAACATCTGTCCCCACACATTTCTCTAATTTGCATCCTCAGAACCCCTTGGAGTTTGGGTGGAATTGGGAGGGTTTTCTCAGTCTTTTGATGGAATGAGTCAGATCCTGCACAACAGGGCTGTTGTGCCCAATTTCCCTTTGTCTCCGTTATAGTTCATCTCTTCTCCCTCAGTGATATACAAAGAGACCCTGGGGGGCTTTTGCCTCAATCTTGAAATGTTTCCACTGGCACCAGTTTTTCACCAGAGTAGCCCACTAGTGAGCTTTAGAATACATATAAAAGCCATTTCCCGGTAGTAGCCTGGCTGACTTTTCCTTTCACAGAGAACCCCAGGGATTTGCACTGAATCATTCCCATTGAGGTTAATTGGACAACACGTTGAGAAAACTGGTCATAAACCCAAACATCATCTGCTTAGATGCTGAAGACAAAACAGCAAAATTGTAGTTTGTTTTAATTGGCACCCTCCTGGGAGGGGGAAAGAAGTCAATTAGCAGATTATTCTAATTATCAGATGCATGTAAGCTTCCCTGTGTTGAAAGTTTTATTATATTTCCTTTTTCATTCAACAATCTATATTGTTCCATGACATTTTACTTCATAGGAAATATTTAAGTTAATAAATACAGCCGTTATTAACTGAATGTGACATGTACCTAACTGGAAATAAAATGTCTCTTAATCAAAATGTGGCTGTGGTATTTCCTTTTTCTGGGTAAAATTTAACTCATTGAATATATATATATATATATATATATATATATATATATCATGGATTTTTACTGTATGTCAGACAGATTCCCTGAGAATATATTTTTTTCAAGTATATGTTTGAGGACCATTTTCTTTGAAACACTTTTCCTGGTTTATGTTTACCTACTAATTAGAAATACTTAGAGAAAGCTGGGTGTGGTGGTGCACTCCTGTAATCCCAGTACTTGGGAGGCTGAGACAGGAGGATCGCAGGTTTGAGGCTAGCTTTGGCAACTTAGACCCTCAGCTACTTAGCGAGAAAACATAAAATGTGGCTGGGGGTGTAGCTCAGAGATAACATCCCTGGGTTCAATCCCTAGCACCAATAAATAAATGAGTAAGTAAATAAATAATAAATAAATAAATAAATAAATAAATAGTAAATAAACTTACAGAGACCTAGCCCTTTTGTGAGGGTTGAATCTTCTGCAGCACATGTGTGGGACAAATTCAGTAACTGGAGATAAAAATGAAGGCTTTGTTTAGTAGAAAATACCATTAAATTGCTTTTAAAACACAATTAACTTAATAATTAAAGCACTGAGATCTAAAAGGTAAGGTCAGAGACAAATTAATAGCAATCGCTTTTGTATGAGAAAAATCTATTACTTTGTTTAATGTATTATCATTGACTTAGTAACGTGTTTTTACCTTTGCTTTCAAGGTGCTGAATATTTATCTCACTATCAAACATTCTTTTGCTCAGGTTACTGGACTGAACATTTTTAAAAATGATCACTGTATTGGGATGGGTCAAAAGACCTCTAAATCTGAAAATATGTGCAATATACATCAGTACTGTCCCCAGATTGTAAGCTGCCTGACAGAATGGACCATATGCTGTCATATTTATCTTTCACAATTTCACATAAACTTGCAATTTCTAAGGAGCTAATTCAATCCTTATTAAAGAATGAAGTTGGAGTCGGCCATGGTGGTGCATTCCTATAGTCCCAGTACTTGGGTAACTGATAGAGGAGGACTGCAGGTTCGAGGACAGCCTCAGCAACTTAGGAAGACTCTCATCAACCTGGTGAGACACTGTTTCAAAGTAAGAAATTTAAAAAAGAACAGGGGATCTACCTCAGAGGTAGAAAGACCCTGGGTACAATTCCTAGTACCCCCCCCCAATTGAGCTGGGAGTAAATGTATTTCATGTATTTACTACATTCTCATGATCTAAGGCATTGATTGTTTTCCTTTAAGGTAACATTTTTATAGACAATATGAAGGTATTCTTTTTTAAAATGAATTTGCATAGCAGTTTTTCTAATCATCATCTATTAAATTATGCCAATAGTACAAACAATCAAAAGAACTATGGAAGGTAAAATCCTTATGGTATATAACACTATTCTTCAAGTCACAAAATAATTCAGTCCTGACTCTCATGCTTGCTGGTTATATGATTTCTCTCTTTTTCAAAATGAGACCAATATTTACCTATTTCAAAGAGAATATAAAATATATATAATGATGGTTATATAATGGTGATTTTGATATTAAACCATATAAATTTTCTTTTTTTTTTGCTGTGAAGAATATAGAGATATTGATCAAACTGAAACCTTGTTAGAAGTATAATATTATCTATGCAAGTAAAATAATAAGATTAAACACTGAAAAACATAGAGTCAGGGATGTTTGGACTCAGACAAGCTATTTGTTCTTTCAAAGAGGCATTGAAGATGTGTGGATGATCCAGTCATAGACAGTAGACTAAATCACAGAAGACTGAGCAACTATGGGGCTGTAGTTCTGGAATGACTTGGGGATGGAAAGCAGAAGCCAGAACCTAAAACAATGGTATGCTAGGTAGGGAGTTTGCCACAAACTCCTGATTTGATAGAAATTTTTGCATTTATCATGAGAAATATCACAAGAGTAGAGTGAACCCAATAGCAACTAGGACTTTACCATATTCTCAAATATTAATTCACTCCACATTAGAAAGGTGCACTCCTATAATGCTAAGTTGTATGAGAGCAATGAAGTCTGAAATATAGCTCTCTCAGTAGGATAAAATCCCCAGAAGGGGTTTCTGAAGAGCAACTTAGTGAGAGAACCTATATACACTGGGGACAGATAAAATGGTCAAGAGCAGGGGCTGGCAAATTATTGGCTGGTTCCATGACCTGCTTTCACAAGTAAAGTTCCCTTGGCACACAGCTATACCCATTTATTTGCACTTATCTGTGACTGCTTCAGTTTCTATAGCAGGGATGGATATCTGTAATGGAGACCATCTGGGTAACAATATCGAAAACATTTACTACTGGGTCTTTGACAGACAGTTCTCTAATCCCTGAACAAAAAGGTGATGGCCAAATAGAGCCCTGATGACTGGGGTACAGAAAAAGGGATTTCTCACTATGAGATTGCCATTTGAACAAACTTGAAGATAGAGGTATTCAAACAGAAGAAAAAAGAACCCTTGTTCACATATAAAGCAGCATTATAAATGGAAAAATCTAAAATTAAAGGTGCTGATTCAAATTTCTGAGTCTCTACACTCTGAAATTATGGTAAGAGAAACTCCAATTAAGGGATCCGTCCTGGCATAAGATTATGGTCAGTGTCTGAGCACTGAGCCCACAGAATGTTGGTGGAATCAAGGTTCTTCCTCTTGGTACCTATGCCAACATCTTGGAAACTTGACTTTCTTTGCTATAAAATGCTAATTATTATTACTTTTTATCACATCACTACTGTTTTGATTTCTTCATTACCTTAGGTTAAATATGAAGGTCCTTGACATAGCTTCATAAATTCTGCATATTCTAGATTCTGTTTCCAATTCCTAACTAAATACTTCCTCTCTTGTTCTTGCATAACAGACCTTTATTCTGTCATTTCTACTTACTTTCTTGTTCTTGGACTTGCATTCTTGTCTTCCAATAAATTCCTTTCTATTATTTTTTTTTTTGTATGTGTTACCGGGAATTGAACCCAGGGGCATTCTACCTCCAGGCTACACCACCCAGCCCTATTATTTATTTATTTATTTATTTGTTTGTTTGTTTGTTTATTTATTTATTTTTTGCGGTACCGGGGATTGAACCCAGGGGCATTCTACCTCCGAGTTACACCCCTGGCCCTATTTTTTATCCTTTATTTTGAAACCAGGTCTCAAGAAGTTGCGGAGGACCTCACTAAGTAGCTGAGGCTGGCCTCATTCTCTTTAGTTTATTCTTTCTTATGTGAACTTTCTCTGATCACTATGTTGAGTTAGTAGCCTCTCATACTCTTTTGTATATTTCCATATTTCATGTGTGCCCTGCCTAGCAGGCATAATTATAGACACCTCTGCATTCCCTTAAGGCCATAAAACACACCTTGGTAGGATAGGGACCAAATATGTTTTATTCAAAGCTCTATGCATGGAGCTAGGCTTATGTAGATAATATAGAAGAAAATTAAAAGAAAAACTATGAAGAAATACATTTAAGAAAAAGTTTTGCAAATGCCTCTATTCTCATCAAGCTCATTGCCAGTATAAAATGTGCCATTTCTTAATTTTTTTTTTTTGGTGCCATGCTTAATAAAGTTTGCATCATGAATGTTCCCCAAAGGCCATGTGTTTAACACTCGGTCCCCAATCTGTGACACTACTGGTAGGTGGTGGACCCTTTAGGTGGTGGAGCCTAGTAGAAGGAAGTTTGGTCATTGGTGGCATGTCCTTGAAGGGGATATGGGACCCAGGCCTCTCTCTCTCTCTCTCTCTCTCTCTCTCTGCTTTCCAGCCACCATGAGGTGAACAGTTTCCTCAACCATGTGCACCCACCATGATGTATTGCCTAGCAACAGAGCCAAGCAAGCAGAGACTGAAATCTCTGCAACCATGAGCCAAAACAAGCCTTTCCTCTTTTTAAGTTGATCATCTGAGGTATTTGTTATAGTAGCGAAAAGATGTTTAACATAATGGTCTTGTTTAAAATAAAACATTTGGAAGACTTGTCTAGTTACAGAAAAATTGCATTACTGAGCTTCTTATAATGATCCATATGAGAACCTACATTTCATTAAATTATGTCTGCGCTTTGTTGATCAAACAAGGTGTCTATGGAAAGTGCTCAAGACAGCACCTAGGATGTATTAAGTTGCTCATAGCTATTAGCTAATGTTAACACAAATTCCTCTCATCTTTTATTTTTTTATTTTTTTGCTTCCTAAGAAGGAAGGGAAATACTGACTGGGGAATTCAGTCTATTCTGTAAGATAATGATAATTTCTTCAGTTTGTCTCTGCAGATTATCTAACTTTGAAGAAGGAACTGCCTACAAAGAAAAATTATCTCAGGCATTAAAATTGGGCACACATGGCATATAGAAGGTTATATGTGGTTAATCTTGGCATTTCCCATACATTCTCAGTACAATTACATTTCTTAATTTAATACTTTATTGCAATATATTGAGAAGGTTTGGAGTTATTCTAAAATGATACTGATATTTTGTAATTATGCAAATTCCCCACATCTTATGTCTTTACCAAGGATATTGTATGATTCAGTACCCTTTTCAGAACTCTTTTGGCAAATATTATTCTGTCAATAAAGAAAAGAATAAAGAGACTAAAAATTGAGTGCTGAGTGGAAAAGTTCTGTTGCTAAGCAGGGATATGTATGCCCAAGGTGAACTTGATTCACCATCCTTATGTTCAAGCATAAGTAAGAAGATTTCTACTTAAGAGTTCATGAAGTTTTATTGTGGAAGATAGTTGATAATTTGTATTCTATCACTTAATAGTTGACAAGTTTCTGTAAGGTATCTGGTCGACTATGACAACATCATCTTTGAAGATGTATATTAAAGATTTAGAAATGTGTTTACTACAGTCAGAACACAATTCCATATGTACCTTGTATGTCATGGAAAATAAAAAGAAAATATAATCAAGAACCAATTCATTTTTACCTCTGTGTGATTTTTTTACCCTTTGTTTTCTGAACAAGGACATTTGGGGTTCCATAATGTATAAGATAATCTGTTTTGTTGCAACCTTCTGGAAGCCTTCCATTTTTTTTTTGTTCCTCTGTCCTAGTTTCCTAAATATCCTATTATTTAATCACATGATATTTTACTTTTGCTCCTGTGGAAATACTCGAGATTCAGAAGACAGAGACTGCAGAAATAGAGAAAAACTTTGCCAGCATTTCCTCTGATAGAGGACTAATGTCTAGAATATACAAAGAATTCAAATAATAGTAAATAAAAAAACCCACAAATAACCCAATCACAAAAAGGGTAATTGGAATGAACACTTTTAAAAGAAGAAACACAAATGACCAATATTTATATAAAAGTTCAACATCTTTACTATACTAAGATCCCATCTAACTCCAGTTAGAATGGAAATAATCAAGAATATAAACAATAATAAAATGACTATGTAGGGAAATAGGAACTCTTTTTTTTTTTTGCGGTACCGGGGATTGAACGCAGGGGCATTCTACCTCCGCGCTACGCCCCTGGCCCTATTTTTTATATTTTATTTTGAAACCAGGTCTCACGAAGTTGCGGAGGGCCTCACTAAGGAGAGAGAGAGTGAGAGAGAGAGACAGGGAGAGAGAGAGAGCGAGAGAGCGAGAGAGGCTGGCCGCGAACCCGGATCCTCCGGTCTCCGCCTCCCAAAGTACTGGGATTACAAGCGTGCGCCACCACGCCCGGCTAGGAACTCTTATACACTGTTGGTGGAAGTGTAAATTAGTACAACCACTATGGAAATCAGTATAAAGCTTCTTAAAAAGACTAGGAATGCACATGATGTACATACACAAATTTATCAATGTCAGTCACAGTGTTGTGCAGGGGAAGGTGGGGAGGGAGAGGGAGTAGGGTGGTAACCAGAGGACAGTTCAGTGTGTGCTGTGTGTGTATATGCTTCTATCACCCTGAACTTCATCACGATGTATGATTACAATGCACCAAAAATAAATAAATAAATAATAAATAAATAAATAAATAAATAGACTAGGAATGGAACCCAGATATACCACTCATGGGTATCTTTCCAAAATAATTTAATTTGGAATACTACAGTGATACATAGATATCTATATTTATAGCAGCACAATTCACAATAGCCAAATTTTTAAAACAACATAGGTGTGTGTATTGGACAGGGTTCACTAGATTAACAGAATTCACAGAATGAGTATATTTGAAAAAGGGATTTATCAGATGGGCTTACAGTTTGAAGCAATGTAGTCCCAAGTTCTGACTGCACGTGGAGAGTCAGAGGAACCAGTAGCTGGTTGAACGGTCTAAGAGCTGGAGTTTTAGGATCGGAGCAACCACTAATTCAGTCCCAGTCCAAGACGTGAAGATCAGGAAGCTCTTCGGAGAAACGATGGAGAAGTTTCATTTCGAAGGGCTGGAGGCCAAGAAGATCAGGAAGCTCTTCAGAGAAATGGCGAAGCCGGCGGCCGACGATCTCAGGCGAGAGCAGATGTGTTTTCCTCGGAAAGAGTCCCGCACTCTATACGCGGCTTTTCCCTCTTTATCTAAGTCCTGCACCTATCAGAATCCTGCTGCCTACATTCAGGACAGGGCTTTCTCTTTAATCTGCTGTTACACACCCAAAATCACATAATCTTGGATGTGTCATGATCAGGTCAAGTTGACAACCTAGACTGACTATCACAGTGTGCATAAACAAATGAATGTATAAAGACAATGTGGTCTATACACACAATGGAATTTTATTCAACCACAAAGAAGAACAAAAGTATGTCATTTGCAGGAAAATGGATGGCACTATAGAATATTATGCTACATGAGATCAGCCAGTCTTAGAAAGTCAAGGAATTGTATGCTTTTTCTCATATGTGAAAGCAAAAGAGAAAATAGGAAACAAAAGTCACTTTATTTAAATGGGAAGAGAGAACAGTAAAATAGTGATAGGGGATTGGGAGAGGGAGATGGAAAGGTGGGAAAGGAGGATTGAGGAATGAAACAATTTAAATAAAGTTATGTCTATATATGACATATCACTACCAATCTCACTAACATGTATGGGGAGGTAGAGGGAGGGACCAGGGTGGGAGGCAGAAGTAAATACACCGAGTGAGATGTGGATATATGTTTGTATCCTCTCAAACCTCACTATGATGTATAATAACAATGCACCAATAAAGGTATGAAATTATAATGATTTTGGACTTATGGTTTAAGGACTAAACCTAATGAATTATTGCAGGAACACAATTTCCAGTTACTATATGGAATGCACTTTGACTCATTCAGGGATTCTGCCTTCTAAACAGAAGAGAAAATAGAGATTGTAAGTAGGGAAACGGAAATGAAAGCTGTTGAGAGCAGCAGAGATAGCTAACTAAAATACTAAGAACTCGCTCGCCTAGACCATAGTGGGGATAAGTGAAGAATCTCAAGTAGTAATAAGTGCCTTATCTATGCTTTTAAGAAGATGGGATTTTGAAAAGCTCTTAACTGAGTTAAAAGGCCAAATTTCAAAAAAGTGGATGAAAAGCTAGACTGGCTTTAAATATCTAAGTTATTCTCTTGTGTGAGTAATTGACTAGTCTAATTAAAATGGAAAAAACCTCACAGAGAGAATTGAGCAGAGAGGAAATGGACAGGAAGTTCAACATAAAATAAAGATCCACTTAATCTACTGTGAAAGGAAAATGGAGCCTCTGCCTAGGCAAGAGCAGAACTTAATGTCAGCAAGGAATAAATAGGTGGTTCAGAATGCAGAGACAACTTTACTGTACTGGCAAGATATGTCAGCAACATGTTTGCTCTCACCTGGCTGGAGCATTTATC
Organism: Glis glis; assembly: GCA_004027185.1. Classification (NCBI taxonomy): domain Eukaryota; kingdom Metazoa; phylum Chordata; class Mammalia; order Rodentia; family Gliridae; genus Glis; species Glis glis. Next base: position 12,237 of record PVJS01034288.1, on the reverse strand, counting down.
AGAAATTAATGAAAAGGAAAAAAATGAATAAGTCTGCCACCATTTTTGAAAAATAAATAGTTTCCAAAGTCCTACATTTTGTAGGGAGTTCACATGAAGACAATATTGAAGGAAAGAAACATTAGAAGGTAGAATATTTACATCAATACATAAAAAAGCCTTCTTTTTTTCTTTTCTTTTCTTTTCTTTTCTTTTCTTTTCTTTTCTTTTCTTTTCTTTTCTTTTCTTTTCTTCTTCTCTTCTCTTCTCTTCTCTTCTCTTCTCTTCTCTTCTCTTCTCTTTTCTTTTCTTTTCTTTTCTTTTCTTTCTTTCCGTGTTCTTTCTTGCCAAACCACTTCATGCATGTATGATCAACACATAAAAAGATGTATATACTTAACGTGTACAACTTGATGAATTTGGCAATAAGTATATAACTATGAAACCATCATTGCAATTTATGATATAAACATATCCATCACCTCCAAGTTTCCTCCCACTCTCTTTATTTATTCTTATTATTTTTGGTAATAAGAAAACATAAGACCTAACCTTTTTGTGTATGTGTGTGGTACCGGGGATTGAACCCATGGGCATTCTACCTCTGAGCTACACCCCCAGCCCTATTTTTTATTCTTTATTTTGAAATAGGGTCTCACTAAGTTGCCGAGGGCCTCACTAAGCAGCTGAGGCTGGCTGCGAACCTGCGATTCTCCTGTCTCAGCCTCCCAAGTACTGGGATTACAAGCATGCACCACCACGCCTGGCAAGACCTATTCTTTTAGCAAATATATTAAGTGTACAATACAGAATCATTAGTGGCTGATACTATGATATATAGTAGATCTCCAGAACTTGTTTATATTGCATAACTGAAAGTTTGAACCTTTTGACTATGACCTCCCCATTTCCCGCTATGTTTCTAGTTCCTGGCACAACTACTCTATTCTACTTGTAAGAGTTTAACTATTTCAGATTCCTTACATAAGAAGTATTATGTAGAACTTTTCCTTCAGTGCTTGGCTTATTTCAGTTAGAATAATGTCCTCCAGGTTCATTCACATTGTTGCAAATGGCAAAATTTCCTTCTTTTAAAAGTCTGAGGAAGCCGGGCGTGGTGGCGCACGCTTGTAATCACAGTACTTTGGGAGGCGGAGACCGGAGGATCCGGGTTCGCGGCCAGCCTCAGCTCTCTTGCTCTCTCTCTCTCCCTGTCTCTCTATCTCTCTCTCTCTCTCTTCTTAGTGAGGCCCTCTGCAACTTCGTGAGACCCGGTTTCAAAATAAAGTATAAAAAAAATAGGGCCGGGGGCGTAGCGCGGAGGTAGAACGTCCCTGGGTTCAATCCCCGGTACCACAAAAAGAAAAAGTCTGAGGAACACTCCACTGCACGTATACGGACATTTGTTTCCACATCTCAGCTACTGTGAATCCTGCTGGAATGAACATAAGGATGCAGATTTCAAGACTCTGACTCCAATTCCTTTGGATAAATACTGAGAAGTGGGATCGTTGGATCATAGGATAGTTTCTTTTTTATTTTTTTTTTTTGATGAATTTCCATCCTGGTTTCCAACAAGAGTGTGTAAGAATTCCCCCTTTCACTCATCCTTTCCAGCGTTTCTCTTTTGTTGATAATAGCCAGCCTAACAGATGAGGAATGATGCTTCGTTGTGGGTTTGATCTCCATTCCCTGATGATTAGTGTTATTGAGGATCTTTTCACACATCCGTGCGACATTTATTTATGCTCTTTGGAGAAATGTCTTCAAATCCTTTGCCCATTTTTTTTTAATGTCTGCGTGTGTGTGTGTGAGTGTGTGTGTGTGCATCTTCTCTTTTTTATTGGTACATTATAATTACACATCATAGTGAGATTCAGAGTGAAAACTACATACATGCACACAGCATTCGTTGTATGTTTTCAATGCACCTTTCCTTGTATATTTTGCATATGAATCTTTTAGAAGATATATGGTTTGGAATATTTTCTTTTCTTCTGTAGGCTGCCTTTTCATCGTGTTGATGGTTTCCTTGGTGATACAGGACTTATGATTTTTCTATGGCCCCACTTGTCCGTTTTTGGTTTTGTGGCCTGTGCTCTTGGTGTCATATCCACGAAATCATTGCCAAGGCCAATTTCAAGAAACTTTTTTTTTTGTTTTCTTCTAGGAATTTTACAGTTGTAGTTGTAGGTCTTATATTTAAGTTCTTGAGTTGATTTTTCTGCATTGTACAAGATAAGGTTCCAATTTCATTATTTGGCACCACATAAAATTTAGATGGTTACAGATCAAATGCATTTTAAATTCTGTTTAGATATTGCAAGAGGAGAGTGAAACTAAAATGGAATTAAGGAAGAGGGTCAGATGAAAAATAAAAACAGTACAGAAAATTATACTAAAGGGAGAATGAAAGGGAAACGGAACAGGGAAATAAGCCCAGCTTGGGTCCTACTTTCCTTGGGTCACCTGGACCTTTTCAGGCTTTGTTCCAGAAAAATACATCTGCGCTTTCTCTGGCACACAAGCCTGTACGTCCTACTCAATAAGTATTTGTTAATGATGCTGTTTTTATCTGTCCATCACCCTTCAGACAAATTTTACTTTCAAACATTCCTCTCCCATGCAATAAACTCTTCATGTTTACAACTCAACATTATAAAAGTTATTCCAAATTCTTTGTGTATTAAAGAACAATTTAATGCAGGAAAGAACATAAAATAATGAGGTTCTACAAGTAAGACATCTTTTTAATTACCTTTTATTCATTCCTATCAGTGGCAAAAATCTGAGTAATTGACAATCAAACCTGATTTTCCTTGAGGAGACACTAACATTCTAAATTATGTTTGCAGTCTGTCATAAGACCATATTTAATTCATTTGAGCCAAATAAAAATACCTACTCTTTTTTGTTCTTGGTGATGGGGGTTGAACCCAGGGACATTCTACCTTTGAGGTATACCCCAGTCCTATTGTTTTTTTTTTGAAGCGGGGTCTCACTAAGTTGCTGAGGGTCTCACTAAGTTGCAAAGGTTGGCCTCAAACATATGATCCTCCTGTGTCAGCCTCCCAAGTCCTGGGATTGTAGGCATGTGCCACCATGCCCAGCTAAAAATACCTATTCTGAAACCAACTGCAAATAAAATGTTATTTTTAACACTGCAAAATGTCTATTTAAACAAGGTTTATAAACAGATTATATTATGTTCTAGCTAGCCACATAGAATAATTACCACTTAGAGCAAATACTTATATTTTAGGCCTTTAAAAAAAGAAGAAAAATGCATATAAACATTCTTCTGTTATTTACTTTGAACTACAGTGTAGTTAATGGTTTTCTTTATGACATTTTTCTGTTTCTTTAAGTTAGTGTAGTTTCATAATTTCCTAACCCAGGTGCCTATCCATGATTTCACTTGTTCTGTTTTTAGACGTTTAATAATTTTGAATGCTTATTTAAAATAACTTGATGTGTTTATTTCTAACTTTTTTGTGACTGCAGATAAGTTAGAAATACAACTTAAGATGGCTCCGTAAAACTGGTATAGATATTGTCTTCCTATATATGTACAGAATATTTTTAAATGATTTTTAGCAAAATATAAATAAGAATTGAGGAATATTCAATAAAATCTTTTATTGATTTATAAATCAAAAATATGCCCCTAGATGAGTGATAGAATTTGAAGATTATTCCTTCTTTTCTATTTTCTGTAATAACTACTATAAAATCAGGATTCTCCTTTCCTGTTTGCTGGCTCATAATGTAGTTATCTTAGCCTGTTATTTTATTGTGGGAATATTTTTAACTAACTACTGATTCAATTAATTAATGATTAAAGGATCAGTTACAGGAATTTGTATTCTAGAAATATGCCATTTGGCCATCATATTATCTTATTCTTAACATATCCTTCTATGCTTGCTCCCATAACATCCTTTCCTGAATACATCAGGCACCCACCTGGTAGAAGGTGGTCTACACTGAGCCTCTGGCATGATGGGAGATGCAACAATTTGTCCTCACTAAAATGACCATTTCCTATTAATGGGGACTGTTCTTGCTGAACTGATAATGAGACACTATCATTCTCACCGGGTGTAAGAAAGCTGTTTTTTACTAAGCATTATTTCTGGCCAAGGAATTTCTTTCAAAGAAAAGAAGTAATGTATTAAGGTGAAGCCGTACTGCACCTTACTTAAATTACATATAATTTGCAGGGCTTACCATGCACATCATCATCCAGACATAACTGACCTTGGAAGTCAGTAGGGTTATCTACAAAAAACAAAGTGAAAATTCTGGGTGAGAATAAACTTATGAGTTTAATGTTCTATTGTAGAATATGTGATCTCTGAGCCTCTATATGGAGCTCTTTCTTCTATGTGAGAGAGAAGGTTTAGAAATTGAGGGGAGAAAGCTGAGTGACACCTCATAAAATAAAACTAATGATCCACTTTTACAAATTCTTGTTCTTCATTCTTAACGCATTAGCTTTCTGCATAGGGTTGAACTTTCATCAGGGGATTTGACAATGGCTCCCTTGACTTGGAAATTAAAATTCCTCTGTCCATTCTGAAATCCTCATGTTACTGAGATTGCAGGTAGTAGAGATAATTAATAATTATATTACCTGAAGAGGTTAATTCCTCTGAGGCACCTCCTAGTATCTCTAGTCTACTGGAAAGAGTTAATGAACAACCCATTGCAGGTCTACCTACATTTTTCAAGAATGTAACTTTGGATCACAATACAAAGTAAAATTCCATGACCACTGAAAGTACAGATTGAAGGGAAATAGAACTTAAGTTGGCTTGTAAAAAAAGGAAACAATGTCTGTTGTAGCTTCCTATTTATTTATTTATTTAATTATTTATTTATTTGTTTGTTTGTTTTTGTGGGACTGGGGATTAAACCCAGGGTCATTCTACCTCCAAGCTATACACCCAGGACTTTTTATTTGAAACAGGGTCATGTGCACCACCACACCTGGCTTAGCTTCCCATATTTTATTATTTAATCTATAGTAAGAATGTATGCATAAATCTTTATCTTTATCTCCAGTCCAATTTTCATTTATGTCTCTTCCTTTATACTACTATATTTTATGAATTGCGCTAATATTTAACCTCTGAATTGATCTCTATATTATAGGATATTAAAGTAGGATTGTGATGATACCAGAAGAGAATCTGTCATCACCTGTAGTTTTTATTTATGAATTAAGTCCCAATGTTAGAATGTAATATTGTATGTTTTAGAACATTTCAGTAAAGTAAGAGCCATCATTCAGATATTTTCTCTTCGTTTGGCTCACGTTGGCAGGATGGTTTATGGATATCTGCTTTTTTATTCTGTAACGATATTCAGTTGTTCAAGGATTAGTTGTTTTTTTCTTGCTGCTTTTAGCATTTTCTCCTTGTCTTTGTGTTCAGCACATTTCTGTAAAGTGTCTGTTGATCTCTGCCTTTATCCTTTGAGATTCTTAAATTCCTGAATGCATTGATTATTCTTTACTATACTTAGAAAGTTTTCAGTCATATTTTAAAAATATATTTTTATGGCCTTATTTCCTCTTGATATGGTTTGGATTTAGAATGTTCCCCTAGACCTTACCTAGACAAAGCAGCCATGTTGGAGGCAGGGCTTGGTTGCTAAGAAGGGGTGCGTGGGAGTGTGGCCCTGTGCATTATATATGGTCTCTCCTCCCCTTCCTCTCTTTCTTGCTTCTGGCCTTTATGATGTGACAGCAGAGCCCTTGTGATCTTCTCTGTTCCATATGCCATGCCTTGAGCTCTGCAGACTTCACCCCTTGCTCACTCTCTTGTTTCTGGCCTCTATGCTAGGAGAGCAGAGCCTTTGTGCTCTTCTCTCTCTGCTCTCTGCCCTATGCCCTGAGCTCCACAGATTTCACCTGGCCCAAGCATGGACTGAACCCCTGAAATCTCTATGACTGTGAACAAATAAATCTTCCTTCCTATAAATTGTGGTGGTCAGGTGTTTTGGATTACAGCTGTGGGAATGCTGACTGAAACACCTCTCCTTTGGCATTTCCATTACTTCTATGTTGATATGCTTAATGGTGCACCACATTTCTCTGAGTCTTTGTAGATTTTATTCATTCTTTTTCTCTCTGTGCTTTGACTAGAATGCATTGTAACAATCTGTCTTCGAATTTTCTAATTGTTTTTTCAGTCAGTTCAAATAAACTTGAGTTCTTCAAGTGAACTTTTCATTTCAGTTATTCTACTTTTCTACTCCAGATTTTCCATTTGGCTCTATCTATCTATCTATCTATCTATCTACCCAATCTATCTCCAGAATCATATGGTTTAATTTATGAATTATAAAATTATATATGTATATACAATTTTAGTTCTCTAGGTTTTTATACATACTTTGTTTCTTTATTCATATTTTATATTTGATGCTACCTTGTCAATTTGCCTTCCTTTACTTTTTTTTTTTTCGGTACCGGGGATTGAACCCAGGGGACTTCTACCCTGGAGCTACACTCCCGGCCCTATTTTTTATCCTTTATTTTGAAACTGGGTCTCACGAAGTTGCGGAGGGTCTCACGAAGTTGCGGAGGGTCTCACGAAGTTGCGGAGGGTCTCACTAATTAGCTGAGGCTGGACGCCAACCAGGATCCTCCAGTCTCAGCCTCCCAAGTACTGGAACTACAAGCGTGTGCCACCATGCCTGGCTTCTTCCTTTACTTCTTTAATCATCTTCTTTGAATTGTTTGATAAATCTGCCATCAGGTTGTTTTCACAAGTAGTTTACTTTTGCCTGCTTTTTATCTTGGGTAAAGGTTATTCTTTTCTGTTTTTTTGGTCATAATTTTTTTGCAATTGTATATTTTAAGTAACATATTTTAGCAATAGAGGATACTGATACCTCCTCTGGATCTTTTTAATTTTATCTGTTGCTCATTTGTATAGTGAGTGGCTGAATATTTTAGTGGAGTCTCTTCCACCCCTTTCTCTTACAATGTTGAGACTCTGTGCTCCTCAGTGGACCAACCTTCGGTATCCCCACTGTTACCCTGGAAGGATCATGTCTTTCTCAAGCCTGCATTTGATTTCTCTTTTCCTACTGTACTCAGTTGTTAATGCTCCACTGATTCCCAGATGATTTCTCTATTGTTTTCTATGATTCCTGGGACATATGTTGCTTTACCAACTAAACCAAATGTATTCACTTTCCTATAAAGGAATAGTTGCCAAGTGTTTGGGATTTGTTCTGTCACCATGTGGGTTTCTTTCAGCTTTCTCCATCCTATGGTCTTCTATTCCTCCCCTCAGGAAAAATCTCTGAGCAAAAACTGTGGTACAAGGCAGCACTCCTGAGTGACACCCCCACTTCATGAGTAAGTGCTTGGTGTGCATAATGAGCTTAGTGTCATGTCATCGTGTCTCCCTGTCTTGCCTCCTGAGGTGTGGAGACACCATCTTATGTGGTAGGGCAAGGACTATTCAGGCACCAGTATTCCCAGGGGGAGCTGTAGCCACCCAAGGTGGAGCCATCCCACGAATGGGGCTCAGTGTAAGAAGGGTAGCCTTCCCTCTCAGCCACTCTTGCCTTTCTCTGGTACTTTATTTTTTAGATTGCAGATACACTCTTTCTCCCCAAATTTGATCTCAGTAAAGACACAGTGCTTCCTTAATTACCCCATCCCTGTGCCACAGTCTAGAAAGATCCCAGGCAGAAATCTGGAGCAATCATAGTGCTCGCCGTGTTGCTTTTCCTTTTCATAGTGAGGACATCATTGCATAGTGTCCAAGAACTAAAAATAGGTTTTAGATGTCTTTTGTTCAATGATACAGTATTTGGAGCTGGAGAAAAAATTTAGAACCAGTTATTTAATCATGGAAGGAACTTAATATTCTCATCAAATAATTTTGAAGACATCCAGTGTTTGGGGTTAAATCACTTTCTACATAAAATATCTAGAGCAATTTTTTCCTTAATTGAATATTGATGTATTCAGAAATAACTGAAATAAAAGCTACTTCCAAAACCATTTTTTGACATTTGTAACCTGGAAAATGACATGACAGTACCATTGCCAAGAAATCTCAACCATTTATCACCTTACTTTTTGACCAGAATATTAGAAAAAAATTTTGCTTAATTAACTATAGGTTTATAGTTAATAGATTTTAACACAAAGGATACAGTTCTTTCTATTAAAGTGACAATATACATTGTATTTTTAATTGCAAATAATTGTAATATATGCTGTTATATGAAAATATTCAAGTATCATTACATGTGTTTTTGCAATCACATATGTGAATACATTTTCATAAGAAACTAAACAATATATTCATAAGTATTAACAGGGTTAGACTTTAGGAAAATTCATGCTAGTTTTCTTGTAGCATATGATATTTTCTAAATAATATGTAAGAAACATGAATTATTTGTATCATCATCCCTATAAAGAGAATAAATAGAATAACTGCAGAATAAAATTTTTACAACCATTGACTATGCTACCTTAGAATATAAAATGTATATAAAATATTAATGCATGAAAAAGTAGTTTTGGTATTGGCTAACATCAGAGATTTAAAGTGTTCTAAATTATAGTGTTTTTTAAAAGCTAGATAGCTTGGCACGATGGTACACCTAGTACTTGGGAGGCTGATACAGGATGATGGCAGATTTGAGGACAGCTGCAGCAAGTAGCGAGACTCTCAGCAACCTAGAAAGACCTTGTTTCAAAACAAAAAATAAAAAGGGTTAGGGGTGAAACTCAGAGATAGAATGCCTCTGGGTTCAATCCCCACCACCACCACACACACACACACACACACACACACACACACACAAGATAAAGACTAGATAGATAAGTATAAACATGTCCAAAATTGGCTACAGATTATTTTGGGGCAATGTAAATGCATGGTGTTTCTCTCTCTCTCTCTCTCTCTCTTGCTCTGTGTGTGTGTGTGTGTGTGTGTGTTTGTGTATGTGTGTGTGTGTGTGTGTATGTGTGTATGTGTGTGTGTGTTACAGAGAGGAGAGAGATTTAGTCAAAGTTATATATTGATTTGTAATAATAGAAAAATAATTATTATTAATGAGTTTTTCAGAAATATGTCATTATCTTGAGTTGTATAAAGTAAGAGGTTCAATTCAAAATAGATATCATCTTTATTAGTAAAATGCATCCTGAGCTATTTATATATGCAAAATAATAAAATGCTACTGCTATTTTCTTACTTATGACAAAAATAATTAAAGTTTATGTGGAACATACTATAATCTGCACATCATAAGCTCCAAATTAATTATAATTATAGTGACACAAATGTTTCTGTCATTATATTAGTTAAAATAAGGGACTTAGATATTGAAGTATTTTACTATTCCAAATATACAAATGAAAACAATACATTTCAGTTTTGCCTCTTTTCAACATTAATTGGTTTAGTTGGATATCCTGTTATGGGATTTATTTTCACAAATATTTTAAGTGGTTTCCAAATATGATGCTACCTTTTTAGGCATGAAGAATATTTGACCATATATATTTCAATTCTAGATAGTTTTTAATATTAATGAGTATCATGACATATTTTGCTCAGGGTTTATTTTCAATTTATTTTCATGTATACTTTATGGAAGAAACTTAAAACACATATTACCAATGTCTTAAAACATAACATTTGGTTAAGGATTGCTGACAAGATATTTTATTTATAATAATTTATACATCATAAATTTAAAATGAATATGTATTCAAAATCATTTTTCTTAAATGATTTTGACTAAAACATTGAGATTTAAAAATATATCCCTGACAACTAATACATCTTTTAAATTATCTAATTCCAGGTTAATTGATATGTGATTGGTAGTAGGACATATAATCTTTCATCCTTGGAAGCTAGAGGAGGATAAAGTTCACTTAATTCTTTATGATATTTGAATAAGCAGTTATTTCAAAGTGTAAAATAAAAGTGCCTCATTTATCACTGTATTGAGCTAGACAAAGAACAATAGAAACGATTTGTATCACTTTAGCCTTAATAGCATAAAGGAATTCTAAAAAGCTTTAAAATATATGAAGACCATTGTGAAGAGATGCTGACATTCTTCACAGATTTTTTTCAAAAATGGAATCTCTACTTACTGGGATAAAACTAGAGCAATCTATGGGGTAGAGGACTAGGTCTCTCTCCCTCCCTCTCTCTCTCTCATAGGGAGAATTGAGCAAATCTATCACAGGAAATTCCTACCCAACTGGCTCAGACTCCTACCCAACTGGCTCAAACATAAAAGGATGTGTTCTCACAAATAACTGAAGTCCAAATATAGGAAAATTTTAATTGTGATGCAATTGGACTTCGTCAATGATTTGTTGCAATTCTCAGTTTTGCTCCTCGGCCATATATTGACTTCATGTTGACACTGGAAACAAAACAAATCCAACAGGGAAAGAAGATCATCTCTGCCTTGCTCACTTTTAATTGAATAAACAACATTATTGCTTTGCATCATCTATTGTCAGTTCCATCCAATCCTCTTGGTAATGCTAAGTGCTATTACTTAAGATAGCAATCACCAAATGATTCCAACATAAAATAATAGTTTTTCTCTTTGTAGTAAGCAAGTATAGTTATTCCTCAGTATTTGAGGGAAAGTGGTTCAGACCTACTGTGGATGCTAAAATCTCACAATGCCTAAGGTTTTTATGGAAATTGATGTAGTATTTGCATATAACCTATGCACATCCCCCATATGCCTTAAAAAACCTCTAAATTACTTATAATGGAATATAAATAGTTGCTATAAAGTGTGGCTAGGGAATAATGACATAAAAAGTCTGTACATGTTCAATACAGACATGACTTTTTCCAAATATTTTCCTTCTTTTATACTTTTATTGGTACATTGTAAATATACATTATAGTGAGGTTCAAATATACATTCACATATCATTGTGTATTTCCTTCTACATCCCTCCCCATTTTTCCTCCATCAAGGTTAATGAGATTGGTAGTGATACCTTTGTACATGGACATAGCATTTCTTGAATTGTTTCCTTTATCAAATCTCCTTTATTTCTCCCCAACTCCCTCCATCAATCCCCTTCTATTACTCTACTAGACTCTCTCCTAATTTGTCTGAAGTCCCTTTTGTTTTCTATTTTCTCTCCAAATTCCACTTCCAGATTCTACCTCTGAGTGAAAACATGAAACATTTCCCTTTCTGAGACTGGCTGATCCTAGCATAATAGTCTCTAGTTCTGTTCATTTTCCTGCAAATTACATAATTTTGTTCTTTATGGCTGACTAAAATTCCACTGTGTATATATTCTTTATACAATCATCTGTTGATGGACAACTAGTTTGGTTCCACAGTTTGGCTATGGTAACTTGTGCTAACTATAAACACAGATATGCATGCAGTTTTGGAAAGATACTGAAGAGTGGTATAGCAAGGTTGTATGGTGGTTCCTTTCCTAGTCTTTTGCATAAACTTCATTCTGATCTCTATATGGTTATACTAATTTATACTTCCAGCAACAAATTCCTAGGCACATACAACCTACATAAATTGAACCAAAATGACACAGAAAACCTAATCAGACCTATAATAAGCAAAAATTGAAGCAGCAATAAAAGTCCTTCCAACAACAATAACACCAAAAAAGCCCAGGGCTAGATGATTTCCCAGCTGAATTCTACAAGACCTTTAAAGGAGAACTAAGTCCAATGATCCTTGAAGTATTCCATGAAATAGAAAGAGATGGAACACTCCCAAACTCATTCTGTGAAGCCAGTATCACCTTACTACCAAATTTGAATACAGATGCCTCAAGGAAAGAAAATTGATGAACATAGATGCAATAATTCTTAAAAAATACTAACAATTTACATTCAAAACCACATCACAAAGCTTGTGCACATGATCAAATATTTTTATCTGCAGTTCGTTGAATCCATGGATATGGAACCCATTTATATGGAGAGCCAACTATGTTTAATTGGGACCATTTTGAGACCCTGCAAACATTTTCTATCTAAACAATCTTTAGGATCCAGCAATGATTATTGCTTACTTTGGTTATTACTTTAGTGATTAAAAATTTATTTCTAATTCTACATTTCCATTAGTATTGTTAGACATAAGTAATATTATATTGTAAATAAGTGCATTATACCCTGACCTTGGTCTATTCTCTCTTGAATTATCTCTCCTCTCCTCTCCTTTCCTCTCCTCTCCTCTCCTCTCCTC
>PVJS01034287.1:0-21659 GCA_004027185.1 Glis glis | reverse complement strand
GATTAAACCCAGGGGCATTCTACCTCTGAGCTACACCTCCAGTCCTATTTTATTTTTTATTTTGAAACAGGGTCTCACTAAATTGCAGAGGGCCTTGCTAAGTTCTGAGGCTGGCCTTGGGCCTGTGATCCTCCAGTCTCAGCCTCCCAAGTACTGGGATTACAAGTGTGTGCCACCACGCCCGGCTTCCAGTTCCCATTTTTTTTAAAATTGATGTATAAATTCATTGAGCTTTCTTGAATTATAATGTATATACTGTAAAAATTCTCCCTTTTTTGTTTTTGTTTTGTTTTGTTTTTTTACAGTATTGGGAATTGAACCCAGGGGCATTCTACCTCTGAGCTACACCCCCAGCCTTATTTTTTTTATTCTTTGTTTTGAAACAGAGTCTAAGTAGCTAAGGCTGGCCACGAACCTGCAATCTTCCTGTCTCAGCCTCCCAAGTACTGGGATTACAAGCATGCGCCACCACGCCCATCTTAAAAATTCTTGTTAAAAGCTTACATTTTACTTTGGTTGGGGATCGAACCCAGAGGCATTCTACCTCCAAGCTACACCCCCAGCCCGATTTTATATATTATTTGGAAACAGGGTCTCACTAGGCTACTGAGAGCCTCACTAAGTTGCTGAGGCTGGCTTTGAACCTCAGTCCTCCTGTCTCAGCCTCCCAAGTACTGGTATTACAAGCATGCGCCACTACGCCCGGCTAACATTGGTCTTTTATAACATAGGCCCTCAGTGTTCTAAGTGGGTCACCTGAAGGGTGAAAGGGAGCCTGTAACAAGTCCACATGGGTGCCCGCTTCTGCGGCTGAGAGCTGAATCTGCATCTGCACCTTATTTGACAAGCTCTTAGTTTGTGTGCCCATCTTCAGAGATATCACAGGCTTTAACAGGTCCAGACGTGGTCATCCCCACCTCTTTTCATCGCACCCTTTGTGTTCTGGCTTTGACTTAAGCTTTCTAAGTCTTAACACTTTTCTTTCTGTTTTTCCTATAGGATCATGGATTTTCCTGGTCACTTTGAACAGATCTTCCAGCAGCTGAACTACCAGAGACTTCATGGCCAGCTCTGTGATTGTGTCATTGTAGTGGGGAATAGACATTTTAAAGCCCACCGCTCAGTGCTGGCAGCATGCAGCACACATTTCCGAGCTCTATTCTCAGTGGCAGAGGGCGATCAGACCATGAACATGATCCAGCTGGACAGCGAGGTAGTGACAGCAGAGGCTTTTGCCGCGCTGATTGACATGATGTATACCTCCACCCTCATGCTGGGGGAGAGCAATGTTATGGATGTCTTATTGGCAGCCTCTCACTTGCATTTGAACTCTGTTGTTAAGGCATGTAAACATTACCTGACAACAAGGACGCTGCCCATGTCTCCCCCCAGTGAGCGTGTTCAGGAGCAGAGTGCCCGCATGCAGCGTTCCTTTATGCTGCAGCAGCTGGGACTAAGCATTGTGAGCTCAGCCCTCAATTCCAGCCAGAGTGGAGAGGAGCAGCCAGCCCCCATGAGCTCATCAATGCGCGGGAACCTGGACCAGCGGACGCCCTTCCCCATGAGACGCCTTCATAAGCGCAAGCAGTCTGCAGAGGAGCGGGCCAGACAGCGCCTGCGACCCTCCATGGATGAGTCGGCCATTTCAGATGTCACGCCAGAGAATGGGCCTTCAGGGGTTCATTCTCGGGAGGACTTCTTTTCACCAGATTCTCTGAAAATTGTGGATAATCCTAAACCTGATGGAATGACTGACAACCAGGAAGACAGCACTATCATGTTTGACCAGTCTTTCGGTGCTCAAGAAGACGCTCAGGTGCCCAGCCAGTCCGACAACAGCGCCGGCAACATGGCACAGTTGTCCATGGCCTCTCGTGCGACTCAGGTTGAGACCAGTTTTGAGCAGGAAGCCACAACTGAGAAAGGTGCCTTCCAGTGTGAAAATCCCGAGGTTGGCCTTGGTGAGAAGGAGCACATGAGAGTGGTGGTTAAATCTGAGCCTCTGAGCTCGCCCGAGCCTCAGGACGAAGTGAGCGACGTGACCTCCCAAGCAGAAGGCAGCGAGTCTGTGGAAGTGGAAGGAGTTGTGGTCAGCGCCGAGAAGATAGACCTCAGCCCTGAAAGCAGTGATCGGAGTTTTTCAGATCCCCAGTCCAGCACAGACAGGGTAGGGGACATCCACATTTTGGAAGTCACAAACAACCTAGAGCATAAGTCCACTTTTAGTATCTCAAATTTTCTCAACAAGAGCAGAGGAAGTACCTTTAGTGCAAATCAGAGCAGTGATGACAACATCCCAAACACCACTAGTGACTGCAGGCTGGAGGGTGAGACGCCTTACTTGTTGAGTCCAGAGGCTGGGCCTGCGGGCGGGCCCTCCTCCGCCCCTGGCTCCCATGTGGAAAACCCATTCAGCGAGCCTGCAGACTCCCACTTTGTCAGGCCCATGCAGGAGGTGATGGGCCTACCGTGTGTGCAGACTTCAGGCTACCAAGGAGAACAGTTTGGGATGGATTTTTCCAGGTCTGGTTTGGGCCTCCATTCCTCCTTCTCCAGGGTAATGATGGGTTCTCCAAGAGGAGGTGCCGGTAACTTTCCATACTACCGCCGCATAGCTCCCAAAATGCCAGTTGTAACTTCTGTCAGGAGCTCACAGATCCCTGAAAACTCTGCCAGTTCCCAGCTAATGATGAATGGGACCACGTCTTCATTTGAAAATGGTCACCCCTCCCAGCCTGGCCCTCCACAGTTGACCAGGGCATCTGCAGATGTCCTGTCCAAGTGCAAGAAGGCATTATCAGAGCACAATGTCTTGGTTGTAGAGGGGGCTCGTAAGTATGCCTGCAAAATCTGCTGCAAAACTTTTCTCACTTTGACAGATTGCAAAAAGCACATCCGTGTTCACACAGGTGAAAAGCCGTACGCCTGCCTGAAGTGTGGCAAGAGGTTTAGTCAGTCCAGCCACCTGTACAAACACTCGAAGACTACCTGCCTGCGCTGGCAGAGCAGCAATCTTCCCAGCACTTTGCTCTGACTGTGCTGAGGCCAGTCGTGGGACTGAAACTAGAATTGCTTTTGGTGGGCAGTTAATGCCACTGGGTTTGAGGCTTCTGCTACCCACTGGCTCTTGCAAATTTCAACAACTAGTAGGTGGGCAACTATCACACGTAGCACTTGTGCTGAAACATTTCTGAGCGAAGTGTACATCTTGGAAGAGGGATGCGATCCCTGGAACCAAGTTCTTCCTTAGGGTTGAGTGACATAATCATAAAGTAGTTTGTAATCGATGTTGTTCAAAGTGGCACATTTAAAAATTAAAAATTGAAGTACAGAAATATTTTACCAAGTTTTGTAAAGCTCTGTGAAGCATTTAATTACATTTCCTATACCCTCTGATGGGAATGTTATATCCCTGTACAGCAATGCAAAACTTATGTGTAAACAGTGGCAACTTGGTGCCTGTCTGAAAGGAAGGCCTTCTGCCACAAATGCTTTAAAATATATCCTGAGCTAGTCCTAGGCCTCAAAGTACTGTATTTTTAATTTTTGTCTGATTTGCAGTCACAGACACTGCACTTTGATGGTGCTGACACTGGGCCCAGGACGCACATTCTCTTAGACTAATAGGTGTATATACTTTTGAGTACATCTCTGTTGGATAGATGTTTTAACAGTTTTTTCTGATTTTAAAGACAGTTGTAAATGGAGTATGTACTTGTATAGAGTGAAGAGTAAGGTATTGTTTCTGTATGTGTGGTTTTAGCAGTATTTTAACCAATTTGTATTGCCAATGTTAGTTTCATGTTTGGAAGTCAGAAAAGAGCTAGTGTTTGTCTTTGTTCTGATGATGTGGAGTCATGTTTTGTGGGGGTTTATGGTGCATTTACCTTTTGCTCCATCTAGCCTCGAAGGCCAGTCCAGTGACACATCTCACCCTAGGACAAGCCTGCTCTCGCCTCATTTCTTCCCATGCCCCATATGGCATCTCTTCCAGGCCTAGATTACTGTTTCCAGTTGCAAACTAACCAAAAATAATTCCACCCCCCATGGGTTTTGTTACTGTTACATACTGTATTTTCAAAGTATAGACCCTGAATTTTATTGTTGCTCTCCCAACCCAATACTCAGTGTTTAAAGTTGTTTGAATCCCAAATGTTTCAGTGTTTTCCAGGCTCTGTAAGTTAGGCAGCCCCGCATAGAAATCACCCAGGAGCACCGAGACTGTTGGGAAGCATTGGGGTCACTGCCCGGGGCCTCTCTGGCCTCCTGCCTCACTTCCCCGGCTCCACCTTGCTGTCCTGTCTGGCGCTGCGCCACCAGGGCTGTCAGTAGCACCTGTCAGGCCATGTTGCACCCAGGGCAGCAGCACAGGTTCATGCATGAACATGAGTTCATTTTATTTTTTTACACATTTTCTCAGAGATACCAAACCATTGTGCATAATTCAGAGAAACTATTCAGTTCTTATGTTTAGAAAGCTAAGTATTTATGTGTAGCCTAAAAAAAAATGAGTGTGTGTCTAATCTAGTGTGTGCAGCTAACACATCTGCAGATAAACGCACAATGCTCATAGCAGGCTTGGCATCTCTGTGAACTGATTCCCAGGGAGGAAAGCCCAAAGGGAAACTGTGACTCTTCCTTTTGAGCATATGTGGGAAACAGACCATTGGAGGATATGGGGTCACCTGTGAAATCCAGTTCTGTTTGGGCTCATTGTCAGCAGTCCTGTTCCCACATTGTGAGGGGCTTAAGCCACCCCCACCCCCGACTCACACACATGATACAGGATCCATGTCCTGTGAGGAGAGTGACCTTGGGAGTCGTTCAGTGAGGAGACCAGGAGGCCTGCCTGGGCGCGGGTGAGGAGCCAGTGACATAGGCAGAATCGCCGCCACCCTCTTTCCCCGCCATCTTGAGGAGTTGGTGCCAGGGGCCTGTCCCTCACCCCGGCTCTGGCCTAGTGTATTTACTTCGGGGCCTGTGTCTGGTGCTGGAGGAACCTGGGCTCTCTCATCTACCTCTTAGTTTCTACTTGTGAGAAGCAAACTTGCCGGCCAGTGCCCTCAGACAGGCTGTAGCACTTCAAAAATAACTTCAAGGTTCCCTGAGAGCCAGTCCCCAGACTCCTATGATCTGGAGCTTCTGCCTGGATTATGACTGGTGTTGGGGACCTGAATTTTGACTGGTTAGCCTTAATTCTAGCCTGGCATAATTATGTAGAATCTTTTTCTGGTGATCACACCATCAAGTTCTATCAGGGCACCCATGTCAGTGGTGCTATGTTGGTCAAAATTTGAGATTTTGAAATAAACAGTTTGTCATATTCATGTCTCTAAATATGTGTCCTTTTTCTTTGCTTATGTTAATGTTGAAATGAATCAGTTCTTTCTCTGCCATCCCTGCTTTTCCTGGTGCTTTTTTAAACCAAGCCTTCTTGACATCTATCAATCAGTACTGACGACTGGTCGATCCCCTCAAATGATTCCTTCTGCTTCCCCGGACCCTTGCTGTCTGAGCTGTGGACTTACTCTTGGAGGGCCAGCTGGGCCTCGTGCTCAGCCCAGTCCTGCCTCCCAGGGGAAAGCTCCACGGGCCGGTTGGCTCGGCCGGGGAGGAGCTGGAAGCTGACTCAGTGGAGAGCAGGGCTTGGCAACAGCAATGCTGGTGGCCTGGCCTTGGGGATGAGGGAGTGAGAGAGTGAGGACTAGGGAAGGAGGGGGAGAACAAAGTGGACAAGAGCTAAGTAGAGATGCAGAAACTAGCTTTGAAGGAAAACCCACCTGCGTTTTTTTTTTTTTTTGGTTCTGGATATTGAACCCAGGGGCATTCTACCTCCAAGCCACACCCCCAGCCCTTTATATTTTTTATTTTGAATCAGGGTCTTGCTAAGTTGCTAATAGCATTGCTAAGTTGCTGAGGCTGGCCTCAAAACCTGCAATCCTGTTTCAGCCTCCCAAGTACTGGGATTATAGACATGCATTTCCACACCTGGCCCTCCATTTTTTTTTATTTTTGGAGGTACTGGGGATTGAGCCCAGAGGCATTCTACCTGAGCTACACCTCTAGCCCTTTATTTTTTGTTTTGAAACAGGGTCTTGTTAGGTTGCTGAGGCTGTCCTCAAATCTGTGATCCTCCTGTCTCAGCCTCCCAAGTACTGGGATTACAGGCGTGTGCTACCACGCCCGGCTTCTGATTACCTATGCCTCCTTCCAGGTCGCCCCTTTGCTGTCTGTGCTCTTTAACTTTCCTGATGTTCTAGGAATCAGGTTCATGTGCCATGTGAATTGGGCTCTGCTTCCCCCATCCTTACTGCGGGACAAGGGAGGATTTGGGGCAAGGTCTGAAGATACCCAGGTGAGGGCTGGGCCGGGAAGCCGGGAGGCAGATCACCAGATGCTCCGAGGTAGCAAAGGTAAGCAGATGCTCTTCTTGTTAGCTTTCCCCAGTTACAGGCCAAGGCAGTCTCAGGAAATTATTTAATAATAGAATTACATGCTTCTGGCTCAGATGTATCAACCACAAAAGTGGCTCACACGTCTCCGCACCAGTCTTCTCAAGCAGAATCGGTACAGATCAGACTTTGCCCGGGCTCCCACCTGTAGGTCCGAATCCAGCCTGGGCGTGTGTACAGCAGAACCCCAGGGCACTGGGGCTCCAGCCCGCAGGGTCTCCTGTCTGGCTACAGCTTGAGTTCACTGGGCATCGGCTCCCCTCTCAGGCCAGCCAGCAAGTTGTTAGCTGCCAACAAGGACATGGTGTTGCGAGTTCTGTAGGTGGCACTGCCGATGTGGGGCAGGACAACTGGAGAGGAAGAGGGAGATGAGAAGGGCGGTTCAAGACCTCAGACCAGTCTTCTTTCATGGAGTTGATTTGCCAGTAAGAAGGATAAAGAAAACCTGCCTTCATTTGCTCTGTCTGTCACTAAGCACTCCACTCCCCCAGGGCTGGGGTTCGGTGACAGTAAAGGGACAATATGCTGCTAAAACCCAGACACAAGTGGGACTAGAGGTTTACACCCTAACCACAAGCATGGCAGGGTAACGGGGTCTTGGTACTACCTAGACCCAGCCCTTCGGTCACCTGATGGTGAAACCAGGTGCCAAATTAGCTCAGAGCCGACTACCCACACCCCGTATCCCTGAAGTAACACCACAGGGCTTCCGCTGTACCGAAATCACTCCAGGATAAAGCGCTGGGCAGCACGCTCCCTGTGCCTCCCCTCAGAGCAAGTGAGGTCTCTTGTCCCTCAAGAGCTACCCTTGGAAGCAGTACTCAGATGTGGGGGAAGGGGCCAGTTTTCCCAGCTATGAGCAACAGAACAGCCCTGACACCACAGCCAGTGTTCCTTGTAGGCTGGCGTGGGGGTGGGGATGGTCCAGTTTCCAAGGGATTCAATAATGGGAGCATTCATGGGGAAGGCCGCGAAGGACCTGTTTGGGTTTCCATTCCAGGATGTGAACAGAAAACCCACAGCCCTGACCGCTCAGTGAGTCAAGGCAGAAACCACAGCAGCACCCGATCAGAGAGAACTTAATACAGAGAATTATTAACTAGGTATGAAGTTGTTAACGAGGTGGCTGAGGAGGCAAAAAGGCGAGCGGTTCTCTAAGTGTGGTCCCAGGCCCAGCAGCCTATGTCACTCAAGCTTGTGAGACACGCACCCTCTCAGGCCCCAGCTCAGACCCACGCTCAGACCCACTGCTGCAGAAACCCTCAGGAGGGGCCCAGCAACCTGTTTTGTCAGTCCCTCCAGGTGACAGTAAGCAGGAAGTATAAGAACCACTGCACTCGGCATCACGGGTAGCAACTGCTAGAAGTGTCTACCAAGGGGAAGGGTGGATCTCTAAAATTCAGGAGACTGAAGGGAGGGCCCCCCAGGGCTGAAACCCAGACCTCTGCGGGGGCGCGGACTGATGGCGAGCCAAATGCTGGAAAGCCCGTAAACTGGATGCTCCAGCTACAACAGGAAGGTCCTGCTGCTGCAAGGGCAAGGAGTGCTGCTCCGTGCTGCTCCAGACAGACAGACGGATGGACAGGAAGGAGCAGGCCTCCAGCACCCCACACTGACGCAGCCTGGCAGCAGAAAGGGGTGTACAGAGGCCCAGCCCCACCCACAAAGCACAGAGAAGGGGGTTTGTTGCTGAGAGAACAGCTTAATAACTGGCACAAGTTGTAACTTACTTTCTCACACTTAGACTGATAATAGCAATTTATAGTAATGAGTTTCATGTATGAGTAGCCACAGGGGTCAAATGGGTTTCATGTATGAGCAGCCCATTTTTTTTCTTTCTTTTTTTGGTACTGGGGATTAAAACCAGGGGCATTCTACCTCCAAACTATATCCCCAGACCTTTTTATTTTTTATTTTTAAACAGGGTCTTGCTCAATTGCTGAGGCTGGCCTTAAACCTGTGATCCTCCTGTCTTAGCCTCCCAAGTACTGGGATTACAGACGTGCACCACATGCTCAGGAAATACACCAGCTGCTTCTTTTTTTTTTTTTTTTTTTTTTGCGGTACTGGGGATTGAACCCAGGGGCATTCTACCTCCGAGCTACACCCTCAGCCCTCTTTTTTTATTCTTTATTTTGAAACAGGGTCTCACTAAGTTGCGGAGGGCCTCACTAAGTAGCTGAGGCTGGCCGCGAACCCGGATCCTCCTGTCTCAGCCTCCCAAGTACTGGGATTACAAGCATGCGCCCCCATGCCCGGCTTCAGCTTCTTCTTTTAACAAATCCAGCTGCCTCTACTGGCCCCTTCCCCCATGTCTGACCAGTTCATATCAGGTCTACGAAGACCCGGGTGAGGGAACTCAGGAGGATCCCACCTATTGTTATGCACCAGTGTCACTAACAGCCTGAACATTCACGGCCCCGAGTGTGTCCCTTTGTGCTCAACACTGCCCACACCGGCTGCACAGCCAGCCCCCAGAACTGCCTCTACAACACGGGTCCTTCTGGGCAGCGACGAGTCTACTCTGAGAACAGGGTTCTTACCACAGTTCTTTAGGGTCAGGAGGGGGTGGTTTGTAGGCAGCGGTTCCGGGGTCGTCACATCCAGTCCAGCAGCTGCAATCTGACCGCTGGCCAAGGCCTGGTACAGGGCATCCTGGTTTACCACGTCTCCCCTGGAAATGACAGTGGTGATGTGGGTGCCCAATGCTCCCTCCACTCAGGCTGTCTTTGGGATGGAACAACCTACAAAATGAACTTGTCCACTGACCCAGCTCTTGGTACTTACTAAAAGCAGTATGTCTTAGAGTACATTTACAGGAAGACTGTATAGGAATGCAGGCCTTGTAGTTTTTAGAACTGGGGATTGAATCCAGGGCACTCTATCACTGAGCTACATCCCCAACCCAGCTCTTTTTATCCTATTTTGAGATAGGGTCTCACTAAGTTGCCAAGGCTGGCCTCAAACTTGTGATCCTCCTGCTTTAACCTCCTGAGTAGCTGGGATTGCAGGTATGAGCCACCGTGCCCAGCAAGAATGCAGGTCTTATACTGAGAGAACCCTGTCCCGACACTCTAGCTATGTGACCCTTGGCAGGTGTCTCACTTCTTTGGACCCCAGGCTCCTCCGCTGTAAGACAGAAAATCACCTAACTCTCAGGGATGTGGGAGGATTAAAGCTTGCTTACATGCACTGTGGCAACAACAGGGCTCAGAAGTCTGCATTTGCCTGGCCCCATGCAGCCAGATCAGTCTGGCTGGCCCCAGACCACGTGCTGAGAAGCACAGCGCACCATCAGGCACCTGCCTAAACAAGGGCAGAGAAACCAGTAGACACCTAACTGCATCTACCAAAGGGAGCCACTACTGAAGTAAAGAGCTGATTCTATAGAGACTTCCTATTGCACACCAAATGATACTTGTGCAATAGGAATACTGCCACGCAGGACCCTGTACAGTCCTGGACACACACAGGTGCTCAGGAAATGGAAGCCAGGGCTACCAAGGGCCACCAGCGTGAGCCCTGTGTCCCCGCACTTTTCACTCCTCTGTAGCTAAACACTTGTAATTACAGGTATCCCAAAGGTGAGCCCTCAGGGTGACGTCAACAGGCCCTTCCTCCAAACTGATTTAAAAGGTCCAAAGGACTGGGTGCGGTGGCGCGCGCTTGTAATCCCAGTACTTGGGAGGCTGAGACCAGAGGATTCGGGTTCGCAGCCAGCCTCAGCTACTTAGTGAGTCCCTCCGCAACTTAGTGAGACCCTGTTTCAAAATAAAGACTAAAAAATAGGGCTGGGGGTGTGGCCCAGAGGTAGAATGCCCCTGGGTTCAATCCCCGGTACCGCAAAAATAAAAAAGGTCCAAAGGGTACCAACTATGGAAGGGGTTAGAGTGGCAAAAGGAGGTCTGCCCCAGTACATGCCCAGTGCCCTGAAGGCACCCCTGGGACATTTGGGGGAACCAGGAAAACTCGAGTTTCAGATTCTGTCTCCACAGAAGCATGAAGGTTCACATCATCACTGAACTCATGCCGGGTCCGGTGTGTGGAGAAGGGCCATCCAGATGAGCAAGTCCAGCCCTGTGTGGGAGAGGCGGCAGCCTTCCCGAGGGCTCCTGGTGACGTGCTGCAGGATGAACCCTACGACTGCGTGCGGGTCCTAGGTGAGGTGGGGCTGCTGCCGGGACCCAGACAGGCCAGCCCTGCTCTGGCTGCTCTTCTTCCTAACCAGCTCTGGATGGCCTCTACTATATTTGTTTTGTGTGTGTATGTGTGGAACTGGGAATTGGACCCAGGGGCATTCTACCTCTAGGCTACACACCCAACCCTTTTTATTTATTTATTTATTTATTTTGCGGTACTGGGAATTGAACCTAGGGGCATTCTACCTCTGCGCTACATCCCTGGCCCTATTTTTTATCCTTCATTTTGAAACCAGGTCTCACGAAGTTGCTGAGGGCCTCACTAAGTAGCTGAGGCTGGCTGCGAACCCGGATCCTCTGGTCTCTGCCTCCCAAGTACTGGGATTACAAGCATGCGCCACCAGGCCCAGCTCCTTTTTATTTATTTTGAAACAGGGTCTCACTAAGTTGCTGAGGGTCTCACTAAGTTGCTGAGGCTGGCCTCGAACCTGCAATCCTCCTGTCTTAGCCTTCCAAGTACTGGGATTACAGGCATGTACCACCATGCCTGGTTTATGTTTTATTCTGAAATAGGGTCTCAGTTGCTGAGGCTGGCTTGCACTCCTTCTTTCTCAGCCTCCCAAGTGCTGGGATTACAGGCGTGCGCCACCATGCCCAGTCTCTACTGTATTTCTGAGTTGCTGGTCAGTTGGTCAGTTTATGGAGACCAGCAAGCTCAGCCCACTGGGAAGAGAGCCCCAGAGAGCAGCAGTGGCAACAGCCCCTCCCCAGGCCTCCTGGGTGACGCAGGGATGCTGGGCGGCCCTAGGCTACCTGCTGATGTTGACAAACACGGCTGTTTTCTTCATCTTCTGGAAGAAGTCCTCATTGCAGAGCCCCTTGGTTGCAGGCGTTAAGGAGCAGGCCACGACGATGAAGTCAGACTCTGCGGCCAGCTGGGAGACAGACACTGGGGGTGGCAGAGCTTCAGGTTAGGGACAGCAAGATGGCATTCCCACCCCCCTGCCCCCCCATAACAGAACTCCCATGAACGATTTCTGAAGGCCTGTCTCTACATGGACAGCTCTGGGACCTAGAGAAATCATCCACCCAGCCCGTTAGTAGAACAGATGGGAAATGGAGGCCAGACCCACTGTCCAAGGTCGCACAGTGGGAGCCGCGCCCCGCTGGCTCTCACCACCTTCAGGGCTGATGTGCCGAGGGGGAGGAATGGCTGCGATCCAGCCCCCCTCTGCTCACCACATTATATAGCCCCCCCACCCCCGAGACCAGATCCACCTGGACCAGGGCATACACAGGCGGGGATGGGGTTCATCAGCTGGATAAGAAAACTGAAAGTGCTCAGCTCTTCCTCAAGCCTGCACAGCCCCAGGCTCTGCCCACAGGCCAAGGGAAGACCCCGTGCTCCAAGTGTCCTCGATGTCCAGTGCAGGTACACTAGACAACACCTAAGGGACACAGCAGCCCGCAGACCACCTGGGCCCCTGCTCTGCCTGCAAACGCCACCATTAAAAAAGCACAGCCGGGGCTCCTCTGGAAATCAAGGTTTTACTTACCAAACTCTGCCTGGAATTCCGCTGCTTCCTGAGGCTTGGGCTGGCGCCCTGTGTACAGAAATTTCTGGACACCAAATGGTTTCAGGCGCCGAGCAATGGCCTGACCTAGGAAGGAGTCAGAGTCCATGGCTTGTCCCCACCCCTCTGAGTGCAGGGTCAGCACATAGCAGCTCCAGGGACGGGAGACCCTCAGGGGCAGATCCTTTGATCGGTACGCTCCCCATGTCGACTGGTCCTGTCTTCCTGGAGCTCAGGGCTGCCCAGGTGTAACTAGCCCACTGCCCTCAGGGACCTGGAGGCAGCGCCACAGCACCTCTGTGGCTGTGACTGGCTGGTGCTGTCTTCACAGGGCTCCAGCCATCTCGAGGGCATCTGCTAACCTGAAGGATCTGAACCTGGCATTCCAGGAGGCGCTGGGCAAGTGGTCACCTCCCGCTTCCAAAGCTCCTGCTTTTGTAAACACAGGCCCGGGCCTCACTTGACTTTCGGGTGGCATCGCCCAGCTGCCAATGTGCTCCAAACCTACAAGGCCTTTTCATAGATGTTGCCTGAGACAGGCTCGGGCAACTGGATTTTTCAGACTCAGAATATGCCCCAAAGCTCTTACGCCCCTCTAATCAACTCCAATGAGAGAAGTAGGTCTGCTGGCTACCAGACAGGCTATCCAAACTCCCAGCCTCAGCTTCACCCCCGCAGCAGGCAGGGTGACAGACAACGGAGAGCTGCCTGGCTGAGCCCAAGCCTTCCTGCGGCCTTCTCCGGATAGGGGCCGCTGGAGGAAAGCAGCTCTGCCCCATCCGCAGATCAGCGGGTAAACTCTGCCCACTGAGCCCTCGGGGCCCTGTGAAGCTTCACACGCCAGTGCCTTCCAGAACCCAGGCCTCGAGGCCCACCCAGCATCCGCACCTTCATCTGTTCTTTAGGAGCTGAAATCCTACGGAACCCTGGCTCTTAGCAACTGGCTTCTACCACCTAGCAGGTCCTTCAGAGACTCCTTCACCTGTGTTTTATGAAGCTGTGTTGTATCATAGACATCCCTACTGCGGGCAAAGTGCCCTGACAGCACGTGACAGAGGCAGCCCTCCCAAAGGACGTCCAGCTTTCAGGAACGGTGCCAGGGATTCGGCCCAAGCTGTGAGGGTGGGGGAGCCTCACCTATGCGCCCCAGCCCCACGATGCCAACAGTGCTCTGCGTGAGTCCGTAGCCACACATCCACAGGGGCTTCCACGTGGTCCAGCCGCCGCTACAGGGAGGGGGAGATGGTGAGCGGCCTGCCCTTGGGCGAGGAGAGCCCACGGGAACCCACGACCCGCATCCCTGGCTGTGGTCCCAGGTCTAAACCCGCCTCGGGTCAAAGGACTGGGAGGGGTGAGTGACACCCACAGCCACTGAGAGCTGCGAGACGCAGCAAGGATGACTCCTGCAAAGCCTGGGACACAGAGGTGGAGGGCTGCAAGGCCTCAGAGGCTCTTGCCTCCCTTCTGCAGATGCGGAAATGAAGACTAGAAACGGTGACATGCCTGAGGTCACACAGCCAGAGGAATTGGGAGCAGCAGGTCACAAACCTGGGATCTGGGATTCTAGCCCCATTTCCTCTAGGACAGCAATAAAAAGTAGAGCCCAAGGCCAGCCCCTATCACCCTGGGAGGTCAAGGGAACGGAGGGAGCCTGTCTTGAGCCATCAGGGAAGGTGCTGCCTCCCTGGACAGGACGGTGAGAGGACAGTAACTCAGCGCTGCGTGGAATCAGCCCATGTCTCGCGCCCCAGGTCCCGGCCACCTTCTCTGAGGGCCTACAGCTGCCACCTACACCCACACTCTGGCTTCCAGGTCCCTCCCCTCCATACAGACCCAACTCCCTCATCTGGAACCCACAGGCCAGAGAGCAGCATTCTGGGCTCAGGAAGGCGTATGGCGCCGGGCGTGCTCTACGCGGCGCTCTACACAGTGCCCTCTGCAGAGTCTGGGTGGTGCCCTGTGGGTCGCAATGGCCTCATGGTAGTGCGGTCGGTCGCCTTTGGCTCCCCAAAGGATCATGAAATAACTTTGGGTCCTCAGGGCTTTCTGATTCAGTGTCACGCTCACTGCTCAGGGGACACCACCTGCCACCTCTGTGAAGCCGTCCTGACCTGCACCCCTCCCCACCCCCAGCAGAATCCCATCCCTCACCTCTCCTCTTCTCTCCAGTTCCCCTAGGCCCTGTTTATTGCAGCTCTGTTTATTGTACCTTCGTTATTTTAGCTGAGCCCATCCCTCCCCTTGGCTAGACGGGACACACTCAGGGACACAGAGCGCAAGGCCTGGGCCGACCCTGGGGCTCAGGAACCGGCTGCTGAGCACAGCCAACTGCCCCGGACAGGCGTCACTCACTTCTTCACTTCCTCAATGGCCTCTGGCAAGCGGCGGCAGGTGGTGAGTAGCAGGGAAACAGCGAGTTCTGCAGTGGTATCTGTCAGGACGTCAGGGGTGTAGCCCACCCGGATCCCACTAAGGAATCAAACATCTGGTGGTAACATTGGCCTTGAGCACCTTCACCAATGTCTACTGCTGGGTCCTTTCCATGATGTTACTGTGTTCCTTCTTTGCTCTGCCTGCCAGGAAGCTCAGAACTAAATGAACACTAAGGGATGGTTAGTCCTCATCCCCATTTTTATCTATCTCCCACTTTAGGAAGGATATGAAGATAGAATATCAGGACTAAAAGACTGAGGCAAGTAACTACTTAACTTTTCTGAATTTCCTCATCAGAAAAGGAAATAATAATACTTGCATTTTCTACTTCCAGGAGTGTTATAGTGATCAAAAAATAATAATAATGATGAACATGAAGCTGGGTGTGGTGGTGCACACCTATAATCCCAGTACTTGGGAGGCTGAAAGAGGAGGCTCATAGGCTGGAGACCATCCTCAGCTATTCAGCGAGACTTTCAGCAACCTAGCGAGACCTGTTTCAAAACAAGAAAACAAAATAGGGCTGGGGGTGTAGCTCAGAGGTAGAACGCCCCTGGGTTCAGTGCCCAGTACTAAAAAAAAAAAAAAGAACACAAAAGGATACTAGACAGAGGTTACCCCTCTTTCTGACCCTTGGGTTTGTTTTAATCGACTTGCACACATGTGGACAAATTTTACCACCAGCGCTTGACATTCTCACTGAATAGTCAAAGGATATGAAGTGAAAAGCCGGGCGTGGTGGTGCACGCTTGTAATCCCAGTATTTGGGAGGCTGAGACAGGAGGATCGCAGGTTCGCGGCCAGCCTCAGCTACTTAGGGAGGCCCTCCGCAATTTAGTGAGACCCTGTTTCAAAATAAAATAAGGCTGGGGGTGTAGCTCAGAGATAGAATGCCCCTGGGTTCCATCCCCAGCACCACGAAAAAAAAAAAAGGGTATGAAGTGAAAACAAGCAAACAGCCCCACACTCTGAGAGCCGCCCTCACTCCAGGCCCCTCCAGAGCTGTTTCATTACCGCTGCTTGATTTCATCCAAAGTCAAGTGGTCGACACCCACGGACAGTGTGCTGATGACTTTGAGGTTGGCTCCTGGTGTAGAGAAAAGCAGTTTGCATCTTTCCTGTGGAATTCAAAACCACGACACTGGGGGCTGTCCCGGGGGCACCTGCTTATTATTATTTTCTTAGACTAAGAGGAGAGGCTGGCATCTCTGTACCTCAAGTAAAACTCCAAACACAGCTACAGTCACAGCGGCTCAGGGAGGCTGCGTCCTGGCCCAGTCACAAGCAGAGTCGGGGCTCCCGTCGGGGCCTGGGACACCAAGGTCCCCACTCCTGCCTGACTGTCCACCCAGTCTCCATCTGCCACCCCTAGGGCCTCCCCATGGGGACTGCTGAGCACTGAGAAGGTGGCTGGGCATCACTCACACCCTCTCCTCCACCAGAAAGCTTCTGGGCCGAGGTCAGGGCCTAGGTGGCTCGGTTCTGACTCATGGGGTGTCTCCCCATCCAGCAGCCTCCAAACTGCCACAACACAACTTCACAGGCTGATGTCCCCTTACCCCAGGGCCAAGACCCATGGCTAGGTCATGCAAACATATACTGGGTGCCTGCTGGTGAGGGGCACTGAGCTATCTCTCTGCCATGCTGCACACAGGCCCAGAAGGGGCAGGGTCTTGATCAAGGTCATAAAGCAAGGCTGTGGCAGGGCAGGTGGAGGGCCCAGGAGTACCTCCTGGGTATCCTCCCCCACTCCCACCTCCCGGCCCTCCTCAGCCTCCTCCAGGGACTCACAGCAGGAGGGAGGGGCAGCACATGCCACAGGGAGCCACAAACAACCCCTCCCTCTGGCCTGGCATCTGGCCCTCAGAATGCACAGGGCACAGGCACCCTGGGAATCCTGCAGCACACACACCTGCGGCATCCAGGATCCTCTTGTCCACCTGGTCAGAGAGGAGGCAGAGCAGGCCATGGGCCCCCACCACCTGGCGCTCCAGCTCCTTCCTGGGGATGGGCTCATCTGAATCCCACTCCTCCACCTCACAGCTGACAGGAAAAAAGACCACTCAGGAGCCACAGGGGAGCCCCACAGATACCCGGCCCCTCTCAGAGTGGCCAAGCTTCTCCTTCTTGCTCTGGGCTCAGGCTGCCTGAGTCAGTCAGCACTGTCCAGGGAGTGGTTGGGAGGTGAGGGGCTGTCACAGATCAGAGGAAGCCGACAAGGGCTGAGGCCCCCAGAGCAGAGCCCAAGTGGCTTTCTCACACTCCCAGGGGGCTTCCCCACAGGCCACTGTGTGTGTGTGTGTGGGGGGGGTCTAGGAGGGTCTGTACGAGATGGGACTTGGCGTCAATGACTAGTTACATCTCCTTCTGTCCCAAGTCCATAAAATACAAAACTCTCGGCCATGGACTTCACTGAGAATAAGCTTAAGGCTCAAGGCCAATCAACTTAGAGGAATATTAAGGTGTGCTCCAGAGAGCTGGGGAACTAGGTACTCCTCCCAGCCCTCCCCATGGAATTCAGGGCAGCTAGGGTTGAGCTGGGGGTGTAGCTCAGTGGTAGAGCGCTTGCTTAGCATGCACAAAGCCCTGGGTTCAATCATCAGCACTGCAAAAAACCCCAAAATTTCTGTGCAGCCAATATACACGGAGTGTGTGTGCAAGACAAAGGAGAGCTTCTGCACCTCCCAACATGCCCTCCTGACCACAAGCCCTACGCATGAGCACAGCACAAGGTTTTAGTGTTTCTGCCTCTCCTTCTCCCTTTAATACAAAGCAGGTATTCAGCAAGGGTTGGGCTGCACCAAATGAAATTAAAAAACAAAGCATTTTCTCCTAGAATTGATTGTGTGTGTCTCTGGGCAAAGTACTGACCCCTTCCAGTCTGTGTGTGTGTGTCTCTGGGCAAAGTACTGACCCCTTCCAGTCTGTGTGTGTGTGTGTGTGTGTGTGTGTGTGATGTTGATTATAATACTGACTTCACAGTGTTGCAAGGTTTAAGTTTATGTATCCAAGGTACCTGGCAAGGCTGACCCACAGAAGGGGTTCAATTAAAAATGTGGTCAAAGGCCCCTGCCAACTATCCAAGGGGCCAGCCCAGTGAGCACCTCGGTCCTTGACCCCAGCCGACCTTGCGGGGTAAAGAATTAACAGCCTGGACCTTGCCTCATGGGCAGTGTACCCTCTCTGAAGGCTAATGACCACGGTTCCTCCTACCGGCCCAGCGCCAGGTTCCCAAGTCCTGGCCAGGAGCCTGGTGAGCGCTGGACCCTAGAGAACTTTCTCTAAACCTCCCCCAAACTCCAACCTCGACCGGCTGGACACAGTCGGAAAGTCTGACCAAGGCCTCAGCTCAGATCCCGGGCTCTCTGGTCCCCGGGGCCACTGTGGCCAAAACCCCAAACAACTGGGTCCGGGAAGGCCCCCCCCCCCCCGCCTGGCGCGGCTCCGGGCGCGCGGAGATCGCTGCATCACCCTGTGCAGGGTGCCCGAGGTGCTGGGCGCGGGCAGCCACCAGGGCGGCCCAGGCAGGGTGCTGAGGGCTCCGCAGCCCGCTCCCGGCCCCACCCCGGCCCGGCCCGGCGGGGACTCGGCGCCCGCTCTTACTCTGCGGCCTGGGCGAGCGCGGCCCTGCCCTCGGGGGGGATCCTGCGGGTGACGAACACCTTCATGAGTCGCGCTAGCCTCATCCAACCTGCGCCCAGGGACACTGGCCGACGCGGCCAGACCGACTGCGACTGCGGCGGCGGAGGCGGGGCGGGGCGGGGCCTCTGGCGGGGGGCGGGGCCTCTGGCGGGGGGCGGGGCCTCTGGCGGGCGGGGCCTCCGGGGGGCGGGGCGGGCCTCGGGCGGGGCGGGGCCTCGGGCGGGGCGGGGCCTCGGGCGGGGCGGGGCTGTGGCCGCACGCCCTGGGAGTGGCAGTGGCAGTGGCATTAATAGTGTGTCTTTGCGTGGCGTGTCAGTGTAGGGCTCTGAGTGCACTTTCTGTATCTGTGTGTGCCATCCAGCCCTAATGGCACTGAGACATGGAGGGGGAATGAAAACCTGCTGCCCCAGAGGCTTAGGGACTGGCAGGTGTGTCCAGGTTTTGGAGTGGGTTGGAGGGGCATCCAAAGGAGGTGTGTGTGTGTGTGTGTGTGTGTGCGTCCCTCCGTGTGAATAGACCGCCAGAGTGTGGGGGGATGCCCTGCCTGCCCATGCTAGGTGTGTCCATCTTGGCTGCACTATTCCAGGCAGGGCCTCTGAGTCCGGCCTGATGTGCACGCTCAGGAGGCTGGACGGAGTAGTCTGCAAACAGGAATGGCTTTAATGCTTGGGACAATTCTCTATATGAAACCCACAGTTGTGAAAGGGGTTAAACCCTTCGAGGGGCCCCCAGGCTTGCTGACTGGCTGGAAGCAGTTCACACATAGGGCCAGGGCCAAGCGTGTGGGCTCATGGACAGACCCAGGGTGTGCAGCCAGATGGGCCTGAGTCTGAGTCCTGGCTCTGCCACTTATAAGCTGTTTGACCATAGTGAAGTCACATGTCTTCCTAATCTGCACCTCACCTACAGAATGGAGATAACAGCTAGTGATGAGGGTTGTTGTAACTTTAAGCAAGACTACAGTGTGTGCATGGGCCCTGGGCCACACTTAGTAGTTGCCGCTCAGGCAGGAGGCTGTGGGGGAGAGAGGTAGGGAGCTCAGGCTTGGGAGTCCAACTGCCTGGGTCTAAATCCCAGCTCTGCCTCTAATGAGTTCTTAAACTTCTGTGTGCCTCAGTTTCCTCATGTGTAAAATTGGAGATGATAATAATGCCTGCCTCCTGGCTTGTTGAGAGATGAGCTATATATGGTGCTTATAACAGCACAACACATATTGCAGGTACTTAACAAAAATGAACACATCCAAGAAAACCAACACCCTGGTGACCCATGACAGCAGTTGGTCAGAGATGCAGGAGCTGAAGCCAGCTCAGGACAAGTGGAGGGTCCTGGCCTGTCCCTTAGCTCTGCTGGCTTCATCACCAGCTTGGAATCATGCAGCAAGTCCCTGGGTCATCTGAATCCCTGCCAGAGCTCCACCCTGCCGCCTCCTCCTCTTAAGTAACACATTAATAAATGTCTTACCCACTGACCTTTATCCGTGCTGCTAGGCCAGTGAAGGGAAAGTTTCTGAAATACAACAAACATTGACACAACGAGGTATTTTTTCTGTCCCCAGGCTAGGCCTTCAGGGGCAGTGTAGCCTGAGATTATTCTGAGCCAGCCTGACTTTGTCAGGTGAACGAACCTTTAAAAGATGCAACATCGGCTGTGACACACAACTGCAATCCCAGTACTTGGGAGGCTGAGACAGGAGGATCACAGGCTCAAGGCCAGCCTCAGCAACTTAGTGAGACCCTTGCAACTTAGCAAGACCCTGTTTCAAAATAAAAAGGTTTGGGGGTGTAACTCAGAGGTAGAATACCCCTGGGTTCAATCCCCAGTAGCAAAAACAAAACAAACAAACAAACAAACAAACAACAACAACAAAACAAAGGCTGGGGGTATAGCTCAGAGTGTCATGGGGGGCTCATTTTTGAGCTTCTGTCCCATTTATTTGATTTGGCAAATTGGGGCAGGTACTGGATTTCTGGTTACAGGAGGCAGAATACCCCTGGGTTCAATCCCCAGTACCAAAAAAAAAAAAAAAAAGATGCAGTATCAGAAAGAAGCCATCCTGCTGGTCTTGAGAAAGCCAACTGGCATATGGTGCAAAGGGCTGCGGCAGGGTATGGTGGGCAGCCTCTAAGAGCTGAAAGCCTCAGTCCTATGACTGCAGGAGATGAAATCTGCCAGTTCCCAGAGAACAGAGCCTGGCCAGCACTTTGGCTCAGCTATGAGGCGGTGAAGGGGTTGATTTAAGCCACTAAGTTTGGGGTCACTTGTTACGCAGCAATCATTTGCTGAAGTAGTTGAGGGCTGGGTGACATCAGGCAAAGCCCTTCTGTGTGATCCTTGGTGTCCACACCACAGAATGCAGACAGTCATTCAGACTTTACGGTGGTCAGTAGGAGCTGAGACCAGGGTCCTCAGGGTTATGTTGACAGAATGAGATTGACTTTGTTCCCTCCTCTGAGGCCAGGGGAGAAGAAGGCCAAGCCATGTCCATGTTGGACACTGCCCACCTCTCTGCTCCCACTGGTTCACCCCCCACTGCTGGGGCAGCGGCCCCTCCCGGTCTGGTCAGGGCATGCTGAGTGCTCAGAAGTTTGCCCTCCACTTTCAGAATCAGGGGCCTCAAGGGCCTGCCCCAACTTGGTAGCCCTCCTGCGCCCTGACCAGCGGTCCTGCCTCACTCTCTTCCCCATTGTTCCCCTGCATCCCTGGCTAGAATGCAGCCTGTTGCAGGACTCCCAAGGCTGTCCCTGCTGCCTGGACTCCTGCCCACACCTTCCTCAACATCCACTCAGGCATGCGGCCCAGAGACACCTGAAGACCCAGCAGCCAGGGGGCAGCTGCAGGCAGGAGGAAGGGAGAGTGTGGGCTGCCACCCAGCCAGGTGAGGAGCGGCAGGAGGCGACATACAGTAACGCTTCCACCAGTACCAGGCAGAATTATGTACTACCTAGAGGTTTATTAACAGATGGTGAGTAAAAGTACTATTATTCACACATGCTACTAGACTAACATTTACTTAGTGTCAGCCTCATGCCTGTGGCATCCTTTCCAAGTGTGAACTTGAGTCATCTTCATGGCAACCCTCTGCAGTCGGTACTACTATTATCCCCATTTTGCATATGAGATAACTGAGGCTCAGAGAGGTTAAGAAACCTAAGATCTCATGGCCAGTAAGTGGTAGGAGTCATGGATAGGGCCAGCTTCCCAGTTGCATCCCAGCCAGAGTCCAGGCCTTGGCCACCATGTCCCCTGCTGCCCCCTCTTGGTACCCATACCCCTCCAGTGCCAAGACCCCCAGACTACTGATGGAGGCACAACAGGAAAGTGCTTGGCCGCTTGAGATTGATGCTCACCTTGGCCCAGCCCAAAGCCACAGAGCACCTCACAGGGCACCTCACAGGGCACCTCACAGGGCACCTCAC
>PVJS01034286.1:0-12300 GCA_004027185.1 Glis glis | reverse complement strand
CCTTCACTGATCATATTGCTGTTCCTCCACATGTGGTGAGCAAAATCACTTCTTTTGCTGCTTTCACAGTTTTCTGTCTTTTTCATTAACCATTTGGCTATGATGTTACTAGATGCAAATATCTCTGGGCTTATTCTACTTGACATTCATTGCCCATTATTTCTTCAAATATTTTTTGTGCCTATTTCTCTCCTTCCTTTCCTTCTGGGACTCCTGTTATACCTACAGGTAAGAGGAACAGCTCTGCTGTGGTGCCCTAGTACATATCCTATGGGCCTTGTAAGCAATGTTTCCCCATAGTTTGATCGGAGTCTCAGCCAATCCCCTTCTTGTTTCTGTTGGAATAAGGGAGACAGGCAGCCTATGTGGGAGCTGCCATGAGAAGGTTTTTCAGTACCTCCTTAGCTTGCAGGAGAAGGCCAGGGCTAGATCTCATCTACCTCCTTGTTTAGGTGGAGTGCAGGACTTTCTCCTCGATCCCCCGTAGGGCCGAGCTGCTGACTTCTGTGTATGTCTATTAAATTGCTGGCTGTGGTTCAGAGGTAGCTCCTCAACAGTGGAACAACCCACTGCCCCGCGACCTGTCACCTGGCCCTCTGGCGTGCTGTTCCTGTGGAGCTAGGGACACAGGGAGCTGACATCATGCTGACAGATCTTGCTTCTGCATAAGTGACTGTTGCCTGTATTCTGGTCTAATAGATGAAACCGTGGTAACCGCAGTGGGGATTCCTGTGTGCCTGTTAGCCACGGTGCTTCCTCCATGAGAAAGATTGAGTGTTGGGATGCTTGATCATGTCTCTATCAGGTTAAATTACAGTCCCCAAATGTTCCTGTCGACTTGGAACTTCAGAATACGATCTTATTTGGAAAGAGGGTCTTTGCAGCTGTAAACCAAGTCAAAATGGGGCCATACTGGTTCAGGCTGGGCTCTAGTCCAGTGGTTGGTGTCCCTATGAGAAGAGGGAAGTTTGGACAGAGGCACAGAGGGAAGATGATATGAAGACCCAGTAAGAGGAAAACAGAATGTGACCAGAGGGGCGAGTCTACAAGTGTCTACAAGCCAAGACATGCCACGATGGCCTGCAACCATAGAGGCCACAGAGGCAAGGGAGGATTCTCCCCTAGAATTCTTTTTTCTTTTGTTGGTACTGGGGATTGAACCCAGGAGCATCTACCTCTGAGCTACACCCTTAGCTCTATTTTATTTTATTTTTTATTTGGAAACAGGGTCTCACTAAGTTGCTGAGGGCGTCGCTAAGTTACTGAGGCTGGCCTCAAACCTACAATCTTACTGTCTCAGCCTCCCAAGTACTGGGATTTACAGGCATGCTCCACCCCATCTAACTTTCCTAGTCTTCATAGGGAATATCTCCTAGAAACTCGAGAGAGAGCATGGACCTACTGACACCCCGATTTTAGACTTCTAGCCTCTTGAACTGTGAGACAATAAATTTCCGCTGCTTTCAACCACTCAGTTTGTAGTACGTCATTATGGCAGCCCTGGGAACCTAGCACAGAGTCACACAGGTCTCTTCAGCTCTGGTCAACTTTCTTCAATAAATATATTTTTCTTCCTGTCCTTCATCTTGGGTACCTTGGATACCCATTAATCTGTCTTCAAGTATATTTATTCTTTCTTCCTTCATCTTGGATACCTTGGATACCCATTAATCTGTCCTCAAGTATATTTATTCTTTCTTCCTTCATCTTGGATACCTTGGATACCCATTAATCTGTCCTCAAGTATATTTATTCTCTCTTCTGTCAGCTAAAACCTGTGGTTGAGCCAGTCTAGTGAAGTTTTCATTTCAGAAAATGAATGAACATTTCAACTCCACAATTTGAATTGGTTCATGTTGCCGGCAAGGCTGTGTTCCTTTCTGAAGTGGGGGAAAATATCTCAGTTCCACTCCCAGTTTCCACAGCTCATGGCCTACTTCCTCCATCTCCAGGCCAGCATGGCAGGTCAAGTCCTTCCCATGTCGCATCTCTCTGACCCACTGGAAAACAACTTCTGCTTTTAGGGAATCATGTCATTAGATTGAGCCTGCCTGCAATATAACCTCTCCATCTCTCTACCCTTCACCTTAATCACGTGGGCAAAGTTCCTTTTGCCACTTAAGGTAGTAGAGTCACCGGTTCTGGGATTAGGACCTGGGCGTCTTTTGTGGGGTGGGGTGGTGGGGGAGGACATCATTCGGTCTACCTCATGCCTCCAGCTAGTAGTAAGGCTCCCATACACTTCTACTGAATCTGTGTGAATATCCAGTTGGCCTTTACTCTCAGCTGGGCCATCTTGGGTCTTCTCTGTTCAATGTCCTGGTCAGCCAGGGACACGTGGAGTGTTTCTCAAGTCCCTTTAGGACAATCTTATTTCTTGGATCTCCTTGTTCACTTTCTGGTTAGTCCTTTATTTTGTTGCTCTCTTCAACCAGGACTGCACCCTCAGGTCAGTAGAACTGCTGGCTTCCCAACTCACTTGCCCACTGCTATTGCTAGTTTTACTGAGAATGTTAGTGGGCATGATTTTTTTTCCCCTTTCCATTTCAAACCCAGTGGGTCCCCTCCTGTGGTTCTCACATCTATTCCCACTGGGCTAGAACCACCATGCTGACAAGAGGGGTCGGGACAAGGGGGAGGATGATAGCAGCCCTAGCCCCAAACACAAATACCACAAGCTCCTACAATCTAGACTCAAAGTTTAGTAGTTTTTCATGAATACAAATTTTATTTGAGCTGGGTGCACACCTGTAATTCCAGTACTTGGGAGGCTGAGACAGGAGGATCTCAGGTTCAAGGACAGCCTCAGCAAGTAGTGAGACTCTTGGCAACCTAGTGAGACCCTGTTTCCAAACAAAAAATAAAAAAGACTGGGGGTGTTGCTCAGAGGTAGAACGCCCCTGGGTTCAACCTGCAGTACCACACACAAAAAAATTGTTGTCTGACTTTGACTTCCAGAACTCTGAAATCAATGTTTTGATAATTTTGTTTCTAGTGTTTATGAATGATTTTTTTTGAGGAGATCATCTAGTGTTCTCCTAACCTCCTGGCTAATTAGAGGATGGACTCCATTTATGGCTAGAATACTTAATCATATTGTTGGTTTTAGGCGGGAGTGGTGGTACTGTAATCCCAGCACTTGGGAGGCTGAGACAGGAGGATCACAGTTTTGAGATCAGTCTTAGCAACTTAGCGAGACTCTCAGCAAGCTAGGAAGACCCTGTTTCAAAATAAAAAAGAAAATAGGACTGGGGGTGTAGCTCAGAGATAGAGCACCCCCGAGTTCAATCCCTAGTATTGCACACACACACAAATACATATGTAGTTGGCTTTATATCTACCTTCTTGGTATTTGTTTTCTATTTGTTTTGTTTATTGGTCTTTTTCTCCCTCCTTGCCTTTTTTGGTTAATCAAATACACTTTAGCAGTCCATTTGGATTTCTCTTTTGACTTTTTAACTATAGCTCTGAATTTTATCTTAGTGTTGCTCTAGGCAATACAAACATCCTTGGGATTTATCAAGTCTACCTTTAATTACTATTTCATCACTTCATGTAAAATGTTAAGAAGTTGCAGTAGTAAAATACCACGTATCCCAACCCATTGTCTGTACTGTTATCGACATACATATTAAATATACATCTGTAATTTACCCCACAATAAAATGTATTCTTTTTTCCTTGTACAGCCTAATTCCCATCCATCCGGTATGATTTTTCTTCAGCTTGAATAACTTCTCTTAGCATTTCTTGTAGTCCAAGTGTGCTGTCAATGAATTCTCTCACATTATGTTCACCTAAAAATAACTTTATTTTGCTCTTATTTTTGAGGGATGTTTTCATTGTTTATATAATTTGGGCTGACATTTCTTTTTATTTCTGAATCTTAGAGTCAGTGTTCCCTTATCTTCAGCTTCTACTGCTTTTTATGAGCAATCAGTTGGTACTTGCATTATTGTTACCTATTTTTTTCATTGAGTGCTTTAAGAGTTTGGTTTTTATCTTGAATTTCCAGCAGGTTCTCTTTGCATTGATCCTGTTTGGGAATTACTGGATGACTTGGATCTACAAGTTGATTTTTTAAAAGTACAATTTGGGAAAACATTGGTCATTATTTCTTTAAACATTTTTTTTTTCTGTGTCTCTCGTCTCCCCTCAACTTATAAGTACATGAGTCCATTTCTTATCCTCTTATTAAGTCACTGGAATTCTGGACATTAATACAATTTATTTTCTTTGTTTCAGTGCATTTTTTAAATGTCAGATATTGTACTATACTTTTCTAACCTAAAATTCTTCTTTTAATAGTTTTCACTCCGTGGTAATTCCCTAACTTTTCATGCATTATGATGATCTTTTATTTTCTTGTACATATTTTTAATAGCTGTTTTAAAGTAATTATCTGCTAATTGCAATATCTGAGTCATCTTGGGACCTATTTGAACTGACTTTTTTTCTTGATTATGGTTCAAATATTCCTAGTTTTTCTTACATGTAGCATTTTAAAATCATATACTGACCATTTTTGGATGATACATTCCATAGAATATATCAATTTCTCTTATGGGAGCTGATTTTTGTTGTGTAAGACTCCCAGTGAGTCTATCTGGTGTTGCTAGATTTGATCTTATTCTTTTTTTTTAGGGTGGGTCTATTTCACTTCTGAACTTAGCTCTAAGGAATAACCCTTATTCCTAAAGCCTGGCTTTTGTGAAGTCCTAACAGAATGCTTGGAGTTTTATCGAGTTTCCTCCCCTCTGGTATTCCCATCTAGCGCCTCACTAGGCAATCTTCTCTTGGCTTTACAGAATCTTGCCTTGTGCATATACAGCTTCACGTGCCACTAGGAACCCTCTGTGGCCCCCACACAGATGCCTGGGAGCTCCCTTTGCACAGCTACCTGACCCCGCGAATTCTAGATGCTTCAGCTCCTATGTCCCCCATCTAAGCTGGCCAAGATGGCCGCTCCCTTTGGGCTCCACCTCTGCACACCATCCTAGGGCAGCGCATCCAGTCTAAGAGCTGGTGACCGGGGACTCCCCTTTCAAGGGCCACAGCCCTGGGCTGCTGATTATGTACGCCTAAAACTGTGTGTCTCCTACATTCTGCTCAATGATATCATTGTTTTCAGTGGGGGGTAAGGTGGCAATTCTCACCCGTCTTTTCATTTAAACTAGTTCAACTATTGTAGAAGAAATACATGTCCTTTAAAAATATCCAAGAACCCTCTTGCCTTGAACAGTGCTTTAAATATTTATTGAATGATTAAATCAATGGCAAAATGTAAAAATACCGCAGGGCTTAAATTGAAAAGAAAAAGTATCCCTTCTTTCAGTTATTCACTGTCAGTATTTCTTGTACATTCTTCCTGAGTGCTTCCTGTGCATATACAATTATATGTGTGGGTATACAATTTTATTGTTTTTCTCCCAAATAGAGTCATGCCATTGTATTATTCTGAAGTTGGCCTTTAATTTTTAAATTTATGTTTGAAAGTAGGTATCTTGGTCAGCTTTCTATATCAGCACATGTAGACTTTCTCATTCTTTTTAAAGAGCAGTGTATTCTCTGCAGTATAGATCAACCGTAATTTAATTAACCAGTCCCCAGTTGCTCTACCCGTCTGTCTTAAAGCTTTTCAGCTGACAGTCAGGGGCATCCCTGGCCATTCCTCAGACAGTACATGCATTGAGTAGCTTCCGTGAGTAAGGCTCGCATCTGCAATAGTCCATGAAAGCACCGAGGCAGTTTCCAGTCATATGTACAAATGACTACCACATAAGGCAGCAGGCAGCAGAGAAAGTTCGAGAGAGAGTGAGAGCGAGAGCGAGAGAGAGAATGCTAGCTTATTTCTGGCCTGGTGGCTGGGAATGGTGGTATCAGGGAGGGTGTCATGGTGTTGGTGACATCGAGTTTGATCAGAAATGGGAGGGGGCCCCTTTGAAAGAAGTTTAAAAGCTGTTCCCACTGGAGACAACAACGTGGATGGAGGCACAGACAGGAGCCTGGACAGGAAAGAGAGGTGGTCTGAGCATTCTGCATACAAAGGGAAGCAGTGATGAGAAACTGGGAAACGGCTGGCACCAGGTCACAGTGGGTATGAAGTGCCGGTCCGAGGAAATGAACAGGGACTGAGAACTTGCATAGATTTTTGCTTGTCCAGGGGCCTGTTGTAAGATTGGGAGGATTGGATTCATGGATTAGGGAATTTCCTCGAGGGAGATGTCATATGTATGTACATTATATGGAAATTATTATATATAATATTTTATTGGTGCATTGTATTTGTACATGATAGTAAAATTCATAGTGATGCTTTCATATATGCACATAACATTCTTCGTAAATTATTACATATAATTTTTTATTGGTGCATTGTATTTGTACATGATAGTAAAATTCATCGTGATACTTTCATATATGCACATAACATTCTTCTGTCTGTTTCCTTCCCTAAACCTCCTCTCCTCCCTCTCCTGACCCCTTTCAGTGACTCTACTGGAGACCTCTTATATTAAGAGCAAATTTCTATCCGTTTGTTGTAGAGATTCCTCCCTTTCCTCTCACCGCTGTTATCTGGGTCCACTTTCCTCATTTGTGTGTCTCTAGCTCCAAGGTGTTTGGGCTGAGGTTGACCATGGGCCCACACTGCCTCCTGGTGCCAGCTTTGTGCATAGCATGCTGCTAACTGTAACCCCAAGGCTGGAGGAGATGAGGGCTGGCAGGGCTGGTCTCTGGCTACGATGCTCGCTGCCTCCCTTCAATCATCTTTTCATATAGGAGTCTGATCTCATTAGCAATGACATCAGGGTGAGCACTCAAGTCTTTTCATACACAGGGTGACACCGAGGGGTGAGGGGAGGCTCTGCCTTGAGGACCTGCCTTTACCAGCCTCCTGGGCTTTGGCGAGGGGTGGAGACCTCTGCCTGCTTCTGTGAGCACCCTGACGCCCTGGCATGGCACCCCTGCTCCTCAAGTTATGGTCACTGTTTTGACCAAATGAAGTGGTGTTTGTCTCTTTTCTTTGATCTCTGTCTTCCTTTCTAACTTCAATGAGGATGTTTGAATTAGTTTTTGAGGTTTGGGGAGTGCATGCTAGAAGAAGAGCAAGCCAATAAAAATGTGTCCAAAACCATCCCCCGCACATGCATAGGTTCTCAAAGTCAGAGATACTGCCCTCCTGAGGGGGCACTGCAACTGTCCAGAGGGGTGGTAGTAGCCTCTGGTGTAATTGGGGGTCATTAAATAAAAATATGGGGGTGGTAGAAGCACCCGGGGGGAGCTGAGTGATTTCTTTTTCTGTAAAGGGGGAAGTAAGCCAATAAGTTTGGGAATCTATGATTGGGGAAGGTGCCTCTAGCATTCAAAGCTCTCTCACTGCCCGAGAGGTAAAGTGCAATGGTTTTAGCTGGCCCTCGGGGCTCACCTAGATCTGGCTGTACCTTGCTTTCTAGCCTCAGCTGATGGTATTTCTCCTTCATGAATCTCGTGCATCAATCAGAAAGCATTCCACATCTCTGCACACACTGTCCCCTCTGTCTGGGAGAGTCCCTTTGCCATCCTTTGTTCTGGGCCATGTTGCTTATTTTAGAGAGCTCCTACATACCCAGCCAAGCTCAGATGAAGTATCCCACCTCTGCAAATCTTCCCTGAGCTGACTCAGTCACACTGTTATCTCAGCCCAGTGATTTGTACATATTTCACTCATCTTGGTGTCTCTAGTGTCTGATCCAGTGGCCCGGCACATTAGCGGCTGGTTGGTGGATGCTGGTTGGTGGATGCTTGTGGGTGGATGCATGAACTATCTCAGGTCCATGGTATGGACTTGGCTAAGATGGTGGATAGTGAGTGGAAGAGGTGGAAGTTTGGATAGAAGGATGCAACAAAAGAACAGGTGCATAAAAATCACCTTAAATCCTGAATTCCTTTCCCCCGCCCTATCAACACTAGGCAGAGAGTCCATCTCTCCTCTCCCATCCCTTCAGTGTCCAGCTGGGTTTCCCCTCCTGGTCCTAGCTCTCCATTGTCTCCCGAGTTCACACCTCTATTTCACTAACTCTGCCCACTCTCCACCCCAACCTGGGCTTGGTGTTGGGAGCCAAGTGTTGAATCATATTGAATTATATTGATTGACTCTGTAAGTATTATCTTGTTGAGGTCCAAAAATCTCCAATTCAAATTCAAGAACCACAATTTATTACTGGCATCAGGTCTTAGGCAAACTTATCTTTCTCTTGAAACCTGAGTTTTCTCGACTGTAAAATCAACATGGTAGCCTGGCATGGTGGCACATGCCTGTAATCCTAGTACTTAGGACATGGAGACAGGAGGATGGAAGGCTCAAGGCCAGCTTCAGCAACTTAGCAAGGCCCTGAGCAACTTAGTGAGCAACTTATTTCAAAATAAAAAGTAAAATAGGGCTGGGGGTGTAGCACAGAGGTAGAATGCCTCTGGGTTTAATCCCTAGTATCACTAAAAAAAAAAAAAGTCAACATGTTAATGTTTTTTCCTCTGTGTGCTTTAGGTGGAGTATGCAAAAATAATATCTGATAATGTCTATGAAAAAGCTTCTTGGAAATGTTGTAGATGATTGTTATTATGATGATAATAGACAAAATTAGATGTATGAAGTATTGTGATTTCCTGCGTTCTTTTATAGAAGCTGAGGCCAAAAGGTAGAATCAAGGGATTGGAGAAATATCACATTGGCCAACACAATGAATCAACCTAAAGAAACTAAGCAGATCTTTAAAGTTTTTTACTCTCCCTTATTAGTTACTTTTATTGGTGCATTGTAATTATACATCATAATGAGGATCAGAGTGATAGAGACATACATGCACACAGCACTTGTCTAACTCTCTGTTAACAACAAAACAGTGTGGGCTCGACTATGAATCCATGGGGCTCCTACATCCTATGCAGCTCCAAAGGCAGTGTAGCCTAGTGGTTAAGAGCGTGGGGTTTGGAGTCAAGTAGCCTGTATTTGAATCCCGACTCTGCCAGTTGGGTAGAGTTACTTACGCAGTAGCTTGATCTCGTTGTGCCTTGATGTCTTTTTAGTAAAATGAGGGTGATTTTAATAACAGTACTTATCTGATGGGTTTGTTTCCATGAGGTGCACAACCCTTGTAAAATGCTGTGAACAATGGCTGGCATACAGTAAATGTCAGCTTTGATCAGCTCTGCTAGCCTCCTCCTGCTCCTCCTCATGGGGTTGGCTCTCTTGCTTTTGCTCCCATCTTGAAGAAAATAATGAGGCTCAATAATGACCGGGCAGAGGGCAAGGGAAAAAACAAATCTAATGAAAGATTGGCTAAAAAAAAAAGGATCTTAGCAACTCTCTAGTCTAATTCTCTCATTTTAAAAAGGGGAGAACTGAAGCCCAGGGAGGAAATCTTTTCCCCAAGGTTATATAACAAAGTCAGTTCAATTTACTGACTCTTTTCTCTTCCTTGTGACACACCAAGTATCATCCACATTTCTGTGGATAAATGGATGAATAAAAACAGTTCTTGCCTTTGCAGGATAGTTTTCAAAGTGTGTAAGATGCAAAGTATAGTTATTATGGCCAAAATTTAACCCAGAAAATGCTGAAATACTGGATAAAATGAATTGAAGAGGCCAGTATTTTCCTTCTTCCCCTCCCTCCCTCATTCCCTCCCTCTCGCCCTCCCTCCCTCTCTCTCTCCTTTTCTTTTTCTTTCTTGTATTGAACCCAGAGGCATTCTATCTCCGAGCTACACACCCCCAGACCCTTGTTTTACTTTTTTGAAACAGGGTTTCATGAAGTTGTCAAAGGTCTTGCTAAATTACTGAGGCTGGCCTTGAACCTGTGATCCTCATGTCTCAGCCTCCCAAGTACTGGGATTACAGGTGTGTTCCACCACGCCTGGCTGAAGAGGGTTTTCATCACGTGCTTAGCTCATCTGCAAAAGGGAGCTTGCCCTGCACAGCATGTGACAGAAGTCTTTTGTTCTGTTACATTTTGTGGGATTTGAATTCCGTGGTGTATCCTATGGAAAGTGACTGGCTAGAAGTTTGTAGAGTATCTGAGGGTGGGAGACATATGAAAACAGATGTATAAGTGGCTCATTGGTGACAAAGTAGAGATGCAAAGCGAACTAGTCTCAGGTGGGCTTACCTTGAGGGCATAGGGCCCTTTTCACTCGGCCTAGTGTTTTTATGCAGATGAGATGTCCTTCCAAGGAACACAGAAGAATAGTCTTTTTTTTTTTTTCAGTACCAGGGGATTGAACCCAGGGGTATTCTACCTCCGGGCTATACCCCCAGCCCTATTTTTTATTCTTTATTTTGAAACAGGGTCTCACTAAGTTGCAGAGGCCTCACTAAGTAGCTGAGGCTGGCCGGGAACCCGGATCCTCTGGTCTCCGCCTCCCAAGTACTGGGATTACAAGGGTGCACCACCACGCCCAGCTAGAAGAATAGTCTTAATCAATGCCCAAGAACACATACTAGGATGAGACAGTTACAAGGGCAGGATGAAGATGCTAGCTACCACTTACATGACGTCCACTATGTGCCCAACCTACTTTGACTTGTTACATTATCTGTATTAACACGTGCAATTCTCTTATCAACCCTTTGAAGTAGGTAATATTACTGTCCACATTTTACAGATGAGGAAATAGACATGGGTCATAACTAACTCACCGTCATCTA
The DNA here is from genome assembly GCA_004027185.1 of Glis glis. Taxonomy (NCBI): domain Eukaryota; kingdom Metazoa; phylum Chordata; class Mammalia; order Rodentia; family Gliridae; genus Glis; species Glis glis. The sequence continues at coordinate 1,617 of PVJS01034286.1, read as the reverse complement.
GCACATAATTGGAGGAGCTGAAGTTTGAGTCTAAGCACTTGGTTCCCTAGGTCTAGGCTTGGGCCCATAGGCAGGGTAGTGTTGCTTTGGAGGCAGTATGTATTTATCCTTGCTGGCAGCCTACGCACAGGTATGGGACTAGTCATTCAGGAAGTTGTACTTGCTTGGCGCTTTGATCTGCCATTGTGGTTACAAATAGTGGGGCGGAGAGATTGAGCTTGGCATGAGCAGTGTGGTTATGTGTGTGTGTGTGTGTGTGTGTGTGTGTGTGTGTGTGTAGACAGGAAAGATCCTTCCTGCTCATGTCTACCTTTCCCCTATGCCCAGGATCTACCCAGATACGACCTCTTCTGTGTTTACTGCCTTCTCCCGGCTGGCTCAGTGGCTGGCTCAGTGTTTAGCTCACACTCACCCGAGGTGCTTCTTGTGTTGTACGCTGTTCCCAAGTCCTTGGCATAGATCTATGGACGTTCCCTTCCTGAGTCACAGGTGCTTGAAGGCAAAGATTGGTTCTTATTCCTATTCCCAGATTTCTCACCCCAGGGCTTTTGTTGCTCAACTATTATTGTTAAATGAATAAAGGAGGGAGTGGACTCAGAACCATTGAACAGAACTAATTTTATTTTTTTGTGGTACGGGGGATTGAACCCAGGGGCATTCTATCTCCGAGCTATACCCCCAGTCCCACTTTTTATTCTATATTTTTGAAACAGGGTTTTGCTAAGTTGCGGGGGGCCTCACTAAGTAGCTGAGGCTGGCCTAAAACCTGCAATCCTCCTGTCGCAGCCTCCCAAGTACTGGGATTACAAGCATGCGCCACCATGCCCGACTTGAACAGAATTAACTTAAAAACCTCTCCTCAAGTGGAAATTCCATAGGTGGAACTCAGGGTTGCTCCCCCAGTACTTGGATTTGGTTTCTGTGTGTCTCCTTCCAGGCGACATTTCTTCATCTCCTTTGAAATGAGATGTGGCCACAGGACCTGCTTTGGGAAATGAAATGTGAGTGGAAGGAATTTGAGTGGCACTTCTGGGAAAAGGGTTAGGAGCCACTGTCCAACCTGCCACACTCTTTCTGATGATCATGGCAATGTTTCAGACAGTGGCGCCTACCAGCCCAAGTCCCAGAGCGGCTTGGAGGAGAGCCTCCCGCCCCTCACGGAGGATTTATAGCACAGGCCAGCAGTGAACCTTTGTGATGTAAGCCGCGGGGATTTTAATGCTGTTTGTTTCTACAGCTCAACTTGGCTCATCCTGATGGATGTACCGTCAGAGGTCTTCTGAGAGATGATTTCGAAAATGAACATCACTCTTGTAAAGCGTGCAGAGAGCACAAGGAGGAAATGGGAGCTTGAGTTAGTGGCAGGGCCCTGTGGTTTTCAGTTCAGGATCCAGTTTTAAGAATAGCAGAGGAGGGCCGGGCGTGGTGGCGCACGCTTGTAATCCCAGTACTTTGGGAGGCGGAGACCGGAGGATCCAGGTTTGAGGCCAGCCTCAGCTCTCTCTCTCTCTCTCTCTCCCTGTCTCTCTTTCTCTCTACTTAGTGAGGCCCTCCGCAACTTCGTGAGACCCGGTTTCAAAATAAAGTATAAAAAATAGGGCCGGGGGCGTAGCGTGG
>PVJS01034285.1:0-21660 GCA_004027185.1 Glis glis | reverse complement strand
GAGCGCTCACCTATTTTTTTTTTTTTTTTTTGTGGTACTGGGGATGGAACCCAGCGGCATTCTACCTCGGAGCTACATCCCCAGCCCTATTTTTTATTCTTTATTTTGAAACAGGGTCTCACTAAGTTGCGGAGGGCCTCACTAAGTAGCTGAGGCTGGCCGCGGACCCGGATCCTCCGGTCTCCGCCTCCCAAGTACTGGGATTACAAGCGTGTGCCACCAAGCCCGGCTCTCACCTAATATTTTTAATGTACTCTTCTATGGATTCTTTTTTGTGGTGTTAAGGATTGAATATAGAATCATTTTTATGATCACTTAGTTTTGTTGTTTTTTTTTTGTTGTTGTTGTACTGAGGATTGAACCCAGGGACGTTCTACCTCTGAGCTACACCCCCAGCCCTATTTTTTATTCTTTATTTTGAAACAGGATCTCATTAAGTTGCAAAGGGCCTCACTAAGTAGCTGAGGCTGGCTGCGAGCCTGTGATCCTTCTGTCTCAGCCTCCCAAGTACCAGGATTACAAGCGTGCGCCACCATGCCCAACTCTATGTATGTATTTATTTATTTATTTATTTATTTATTTATTTATTTATTTATTTTTGTGGTACTGGAGATTGACCCCGGGGGTGCTCAACCACAGAGCTACATCCCCAGCCCTTTTTATTTTTTATATTTGTTTATTTGTTTATTTGTAGTACTGGGGGTTGAACCCAGGGGCATTCTACCTCCGAGCTACACCCCCAGCCCTATTTTAAATTTTTTTTTTTATTTTGAAACAGTGTCTCGCTAGGTTGATGAGCGTCTCACTAATTGCTGAGGCTGTCCTCAAAACTGCACTTCTCCTGTCTCAGCCTCCCAAGTACTGGGATTATAGGCGTGCTTGTTTTTTATTTTGAGACAAGGTCTTACTAAGTTGCCAAGGCTGGCCTCAAAATTGTGATCTTCCTGTCTCAACCTCCCCTGTTGTTCTACTTTCTTGAGGTAAAAGCCAAAGTTTTAACAATGGCCTCTGACAGCCTCTGAGGTCTGACTGTACCTCTTCATCCCACTAACTGTCTGATCTGCTCTTTGTCTCCAGTATACTCTGGTCACATTGACATACTTGCTGTTCTCAAGCAAACCAAGCACTCATGTCTAAGGGTCTTTGCAGTTATCCCTGTCTTAGCCTGGAATGCTCTTTACCCAGATAGCTGTCTGGCTTTCTCACACTTGTCACCTTGTTGGAGAGGTCTCTCCTGGCTGCCCCATCTAAGGTGTTGCCCACCTTCCTTTTCCTTCCACCCTGCTTTATTGTTCTCGATGGCAAGGAAAAATAATTATCTACCCTGTGTCAGTCCCTGGGCTAGGTATTTCCATACCCTATTTCCTCCAATAAATCTGCCATGCAGGTATTAGTACCTTCATTTTATAAAAGAAGAGCCTGAGGCTCAAGAGAAGAAGGAAGAACAATGATAAATTCACATTGGTCATCTCAGTGCTGACCTAGAAAATTAATATAGATGTGTCATAGGGATTCTTTAGGGGCTCTTGACCTTTTTGTGTGTGTGGTACTGGGATGGAATCCAGGGTCATTCTACCTCTGAGCTACACCCCCAGCCCTATTTTATTCTTTTATTTTGAAACAGGGTCTCACTAAGGTACTGAGGCTGGCTGCGAACCTGCAATCCTCCTGTCTCAGCTTCCCTAGTACTAGGATTACAAGTGTGTCCCACCATACCCGGCTTGCTCTTGACCTTTTAGAAATCTGAAGAAGATAGAAATTTTCTCAACCATCTAGTAGTCATTTCTTTTTTTTTTTTTTTTCGGTACTGGGGATTGAACCCAGAGGCATTCTACCTCCAAGCTATAACTCCAGCCCTGTTTTTTATTCTTTATTTTGAAACAGGGTCTCAGTAAGTTGCGGAGGACCTCACTAAGTAGATGAGGCTGGCCGCGAACCTGGATCCTCCTGTCTCAGCCTCCCAAGTGCTGGGATTACAAGTGTGCGCCACCACACCCGGCCCCTCTAGTAGTCATTTCTAAGAGATGTAAAATATCTCAAGGACTCACCAGTAGCAGCAACATGAACAGTTTCATTATTGTGAGATTAGTCACGTGTTTGGTCCAGCCTGGATGTTCATTCAACATTTATTTACTGATTACATATTGCCCACATAATGTGGGATATCCAGACACATAAAGGCAAATATTCTAGCTTGGAAAAACATTCACAACTGTATATAAAGATGTCAGTAGCAGGCCGGGCGTGGTGGCGCACGCTTGTAATCCCAGTACTTTGGGAGGCGGAGACCGGAGGATCTGGGTTCGCGGCCAGCCTCAGCTCGCTCGCTCGCTCTCTCTCTCTCTCTCTCTCTCTCTCTCCCTCTCTCCCCTTAGTGAGGCCCTCCACAACTTCGTGAGACCCGGTTTCAAAATAAAGTATAAAAAAAAAATAGGGCCGGGGGCGTAGCATGGAGGTAGAACGCCCCTGCCTTCAATCCCCGGAACCGCAAAAAAAAAAAAAAAATAACAGAAAGATGTCAGTAGCAATATAAATTGATTTAAAACTAAACAATCAGCCGGGCGTGGTGGTACATGCTTGTAATCCTAGTACTTGGGAGGCTGAGACAGGAGGATCACAGGTTCAAAGACAGCCTTAGCAATTTAGTGAGGCTCTCAGCAACCTAGTGAAACCCTGATTCCAAATAAGAAATAAAATCAGTCTGGGGATGTAGCTCAGGAGTAGAATGCTTCTGCTGGGTTCAATTCCCAGCACCACAAAAAAAAAAAAAAACTAAACAATGATCTGAGTGTGGTCGTGTAGGCCTACAATCCCAGTACTTGGGAGGCTAAAATCAGAGGATTGAAGGTTCAGGGCCAACCTCAGCAATTTACTGAGACCCCGTTTCAAAACAAAAAGTCAAACTGGGCTTGGTGATGCACACTTGTAATCCCAGTACTTGGGAGGCGGAGACCGGAGGATCCGGGTTCACGACCAGCCTCAGCTACTTAGTGAGGCCCTCCACAACTTCGTGAGACCCGGTTTCAAATGAAAGGATTAAAAAATAGGGCCGGGGGTGTAGCTGGGAGGTAGAACGCCCCTGGGTTCCATCCCTGGTACTGCAAAAAAAACAAAAAAAAAAACAAAAAGTCAAAAGAAGTTGGGGGTATAGCTTTTAGAAAGTCCTCTGATTTAATGCCGGGCATGGTGGCATAAGCTTGTAATCCCAGTACTTGGGAGGCTGAGACAGGAGGACCCGGGTTCGCGACCAACCTCAGCTACTTAGTGAGGCCCTCCGCAACCTAGTGAAACCCTGTTTCAAAATAAAGAATAAAGCCGGGCATGGTGGTGCACGCTTGTAATCCCAGTACTTTGGGAGGCGGAGACCGGAGGATCCGGGTTTGCAGCCAGCCTCAGCTCGCTCGCGCGCGCGCGCGTTCTCTCTCTCTCTCTCTCTCTCTCTCTCTCTCTCTACTTAGTGAGGCCCTCCACAACTTCGTGAGACCCGGTTTCAAAATAAAGTATAAAAAATAGGGCCGGGGGTGTAGTGCGGAGGTAGAACATCCCTGGGTTCAATCCCCGGTACTGCAAAAAAAAAAAAAAGTTATTCTCAGAATGCCATGACTATGTCTTACCTGAATATATATGAAGAGTCACTCATTTGTCTGGATGGTCTCCTTTCCCAGAAGACCTTGCGCCATACAACTAACTGAGCTGAGTGCTTATCATGTGTTTGGCATTGTTTAATAAACTTTGTGTGTGTGGTTTTGGGGACTGAACCCAAAGTCCAAGCTACATCTCCAGCCCATTTTATTTTATTTTATTTTATTTATTTATTTGTTTGTTTGTTTGTTTTTGCGGTACTGGATATTGAACCCAGGGATGTTTTACTTCCGAGCTACACCCCCGGCCATATTTTTTATACTTTATTTCGAAACCAGGCCCTCTCTCCCTGTCTCTCTCTCTCTACTTAGTGAGGCCCTCCGCAACTTCGTGAGACCCGGTTTCAAAATAAAGTATAAAAAAAAAATAGGGCCAGGGGCGTAGCGCGGAGGTAGAACGCCCCTGGGTTCAATCCCTGGTACCGCAATAAAATAAAATAAAATAAAATAAAATCAAGCTGGGCGTGATGGTGCACACCTTTAATCTCAGTACTTGAGAAGCTAAGATAGGAGAATCGTAGGTTTGAGGCCAACCTCAGCAACTTGGTGAGACCCTCAGCAAATTGACAAGACCCTGAGACCCTGTTTCTTTCTTTCTTTCTTTCTTTCTTTTTTTTTTTTTTTTTTTTTTTTTTTTTTTTTTTTTTTTTTTTTTTTTTTTTTGCTGCTGTACATAACTTAGTGAGACCCTGTTTCAAAATAAAGAATAAAAAATAGGGCTGGGGGTGTAGCCCGGAGGTGGAATGTCCCTGGGTTCAATCCCTGGTACCACAAAAAAAATATTTTAAGTCAAAAAGGTATTTAACACCCTTAATCCACTAAACATCACATAGCTTAGCAACAAGTACACTATTGGTTGTTTTATCACTAGTCTGGGAAAAGATCAAAATTCAAAATTTGAATTATAGTTTCTCCTGAATGCGTTTGCTCTCACACCATCATAATGTCAAAAATTATAGTTTTAAATAGGGCCTTGCTAAATTGCGGAGGGCCTCACTAAGTAGCTGAGGCTGGCTGTGAACCTGCGATCCTCCTGTCTCAGTCTCCCAAGTACTGGGGCTGGGGGTATAGCTCCAAGGTAGAATGCCCCTGGGTTCAATTCCCAGTACCGCAAAAAAAGAAAAATTATACTTTGGACCATTGTAAGCTGGTATTGTCTATCTTTATTTGGGAAATGTTCATTCTGTTGGCTTTTTTAAAGCACTGTGGTTAAAGCTGGGTGTGGTGATGCACTCTTGTAATCCCAGTACTTGGGAGGCTGAGACCAGAGGATCCAGGTTCGCGTCCAGTCTCAGCTACTTAGTGAGCCCTCTGCAATTTAGCAAGATCCTGTTTCAAAATAAAGAATAAAAAATAGGACTGGGAGTGTAGCTCAGAGGTGAAATGCCCCTGGGTTCAATCCCCAGTACCACAAAACAAAAGCAAAAACAAAAACCACTATGGTTAGCTGGGCGTGGTGACAAATGCTTGTAATCCCAGTACTTGGGAGGCTGACAAGAGGATCACAGGTTAGCAGCCAGCCTCAGCTATTTAGTGAGACCTTCCGCAACTTAGTGAGACCCTGTTTCAAAATAAAGAATAAAAAATAGGGCTGGGGTGTAGCCTGGAGGTAGAATGCCCCTGGGTTCAATCCCTGGTACTGCAAAAAAACCACTCTGGCTGCCGGGCATGATGGCACATACTTGTAATCCCAGTACTTGGGAGGCTGAGACAGGAGGATCCCAGGTTTGAGGATAGCCTCAGCAAATAGTGAGACTCTCATCAACCTAGCAAGACCCTGTTGCAAATAAAAATAAAATAGGGCAGGGGTGTAGCTCGGAGGTAGAATGTCCCTAGGTTCAATCCCTACTACCACAAAAAATAAAAAAAAAAAAACACTCTGGCTGATGGGCATGATGGCACATACTTGTAATCCCAGTACTTGGGAGGCTGAGACAGGAGGATTGCAGATTCAAGGACAGCCTCGGCAATATAGTGAGGCTTTCAGCAACCTGGTGAGACCCTGTTTCCAAACAAAAAAAAATAAAAAAGGGTTGGGGTTGTAGCTCGGAGTTAGAATGCCCCTGGGCTCAATCCTCAGCACCACAAAAACAAACAAACATAAAACACTATGGTGTTTTAAATTTTCTTAATTAATTTAGTGTTTTACTGGGGATTGAACCCAGGAGCTCTCTATCACTAAGCTTCATCCCTAGTCCTTTTTTTTTTTTTTTTCATTTTGAGACAGGGTCTTCCTAAATTGCTCAGGCCAACCTTAAACATATGATCCTCCTGCCTGAGTCTCCTGAGTCAACTGGAATTAAGGCACAGGCCACCATGCCCAATATGGTGTTTTTTATTGAGTTGTTAAAGTTCTTTTTTTGTGTGGTACTGGGGATTGAACCCAGGGGCATTCTACCTCCAAGTCAAACCCCCAGCCCTATTTTTAATTCTTTATTTTGAAACAGGGTCTCACTAAGTTGCGGAGGACCTCACTAAGTAGCTGAGGCTGGCCGTGAACCTGAGATCCTCCTGTCTCAGCCTCCCAAGTACTGGGATTACAAGCGTGAGCCACCACACCTGGCTTAAAGTTCTTTTATATATTCTAGGCACAAACACTTACCAGATATGTCCTGTGAATATTTCGTGCCGTTTGTAGCTAGTTTTATCTTTTAGTGTGTTTGTTTACATAGTGTTAAAGAGCAGAATTTTCAAAGTTTTGATAAAATTCAGGTTTTCACATTTTTTTCTTTATGATTAGTATCTTTTTGTCTTAGAAATCTTTGCCTTATCCCCAAGGTCATGAAGATTTTCTGTAATACTTTTTTTTTGGTGATATTAGGAATTGAACCCAGGGGCATTCTGCCTCTGAGCTACACCTCCAGCCCTTTTTTATTTTTTGTTTGGAAACGGGGTCTCACTAGGTTTCTGAGTCTTGCTACATTGCTGAGGCAGTCCTCAAACCTGCAATCCTCCTATCTCAGCCTCCCAAGTACTGGGATTACAAGTGTGTACCACCACACCCAGCTTCTCTAATGCTTTTAATGTTATATTCGATTTCTGTTTTTGTCTTTTTTTTATTTTATTTTTTACTTTTCAGTGATTGTTCTAGGGCTAAAAATTAGCATCCTTAACTTTTCAGAATATATTTGGAGTCAATATTGTGTCTCTGTACATGTCCTAACTTATGCTTCCTGCTTCACATTTCACAAAAGTAATAACTTTACAACTGTATAGTTCTTTTTCTCCATTCCTCCCTTTTGTGCAGATGCTTTTCCTTTTAGTTTTCTTTTCTTTTTTTTTTTTTTTTTGCGGTACCGGGGATTGAACCCAGGGGTGTTCTACCTCCGAGCTACACCCCCGGCCCTATTTTTATACTTTATTTTGAAACCGGGTCTCACAAAATTGCAGAGGGACTCACTAAGTAGCTGAGGCTGGCCGGGAACCCGGATCCTCCGGTCTCCGCCTCCCAAGTACTGGGATTACAAGCGTGCACCACCACGCCCGGCTTCCTTTTAGTTTTCATATGTTATAAACCTTACTATACTATGGTATTATTTCTGCTAAACAGTTAGTTGTCTTTTAAGTAAAATGTGAACAAAAAGAAAACATAGTTGAGACAGTAGGATCTCAGGTTTGAGGCCAGTCTCAGCAATTTAGCGAGACCCTGTTTCAAAATAAAAAAGAAAGAAGAAAGAAAGAAAACCAATAAATCTGTCACTCTTTTTCAAGTTGCATCATATTCCATTACATAGGTATGATATAACTTATCTAGCCCTCTATTGATATTTAGTTTTGTCTAATTTTTGGTATTACAAACAGTGCTGCAGTGAACTTCCTTATACTTAAATCTTTGTATATGTGTGGGACTGCTTCTGTAGGATAGAGCCTACAAGTAAAATTTTTTTTGTTAGAATCTACAAGTAAATTTTTTTTGTTAAATGATACTTTTTTTTTTTTTTTGCAGTACCGGGGATTGAACCCAGGGGCATTCTAACTCCAAGCTACACCCCTAGCCCTATTTTTTATTCTTTATTTTGAAACAGGGTCTCACTAAGTTGTGGAAGGCCTCACTAAGTAGCCGAGGCTGGCCGCGAACCTGCAATCCTCCTGTCTCAGCGTGTGCCATTATGCCCAGCTTTTTAAAATTTTTAAACAGGATCTCTCTTAGTTGCTGAGGGTCTCACTAAGTTGCTGAGGCTGGCCTCAAACTTGCAATCTTCCTGTCTCAGCCTCCCAAGCACTAGGATTATAGGCATGTACCACCATATCCAGCCTATTCTTTTTCTTAGTATTTGTATGACTTGATTTCTCTAAAAAGAAAGTTTATCCTGGGGTGCAGTGGCACACTGAGGACAGCCCCAGAAACTTAGTGAGACCCTGTTTCAGAATAAAAAATAAAAAATAAAGCTGGGCATGGTGGTGCATGCCTGTAATCCCAGTACTTAGGAGGCTGAGACAGGAGGATCACAGGTTTGAGGACAGCCTCAGCATGTAGTGAGACTCTCATCAACCTAGCGAGGTCCTGTTTCCAAATAAGAAATAAACAGGCTGGGGGCGTAGCTCAAAGGTAGAATGCCTCTGAGTAAAATCCCCAGTACCACACACACACAAAACAAATAAATAAATAAACAAACAAAAAAAAATAAAATAGGGCTGGAGGTGTAGCTCAGAGAATCCCAGTACCACAAAAAATAAAAATAAAATAGGGCTGGGGGTGTAGCTTAGAGTAGAATGCCCCTGGGTTTGATCCTCGGTACCAGAAAAAAAAATTAAAATTAAATTAATTTTAAAATGCAGGAGGTGTAACTTGGAGGTAGAATGATCCTGAGTTCAATCCCCACTACTAAATAAATAAATAAAATTTTAAAATAAAAAGTTTATGATTATAAAGGTACTCTGATAAGCTGGGTGTGGTGACACACACTTATAATCCCAGTACTTGGGAGGCTGAGACAGGAGGATTGCAGGTTCGAGGACAGCCTCAGCAAGTAGTGAGACTCATCAACCTAGCGAGACCCTGTTTCAAAAATAAAAATAAACCAGGTATGGTGGCACGCGCTTGTAATCCCAGTACTTGGGAGGCTGAGACAAAAGGACCACAGGTTCGCAGCCAGCCTCAGCTACTTAGTGAGGTCCTCTGCAACTTAGTGAGACCCTGTTTCAAAATAAAGAATAAAAAATAGGGCTGGGAGTGTAGCTTGGAGGTAGAATACCCCTGGGTTCAATCCCCAGTACTGAAAAAATAAATAAATAAACTAATTAATTAAATAAAATAGGGCTAGGGATGTAGCTTGGAGATATAATGTCCCTGAGTTCAGTCACCAGTACCAAAAAAAAGGAAAGGTACACTGATTTACCCAGCCTTTCATTAGAATTTTTACTATAAACTAGGCATTGCCTATTTGTTAAGTGCTTCATATATTCCAGAATAGCTATCATTTAGAACAAAGTCTTTTGAGGGTTTGATGTTCTTTTGGTTAATTTTTTGTGATATTGTTGTCAGTGACAGGAAAAATCAGATCTTTAGTTGCCTAAAAGTAAGTTCATTTTTTTTTTTTTTTTTTTTTTTTTGCGGTACCAGGGGTTGAACCCAGGGGCATTCTACCTCCGGGCTACACCCCCAGCCCTATTTTTTATTCTTCATTTTGAAACAAGGTCTCACTAAGTTGCAGAGGGACTCACTAAGTAGCTGAGGCTGGCTGCAAACCTGTGATCCTCCTGTCTCAGCCGCCCGAGTACTGGGATTACAAGCATGCGCCACCACGCCCAGCTCATATTTTTTTTAACTATCAGTAAACTCAGAAATAACTGGATGAAATCTTGTAAAACCTCACTTGTAGTGAATTCTTAACTAGTGATACTTTTTTTGTGGGGGGTTATGTGCACACACACACAAAGTGAAGAAGAGAAAACTGAGAAACTGTTCATAATTCTAGTGCAGAGGAAAACATGGTTTGCACATGTCCAGCAAAAAGCATTGGAAAGTTAGAATTGCACAATGAATGTAGGTTGAGCAATTGCTTAACAAGGCATACATGTTGGGGGGGGGGTCCTTTACTCTTGTGCAATTAGGGAACTCCAGAACTGCCTGAATAGGGGATTTCCTTTTTATTTCTCACATGCCATTTAAAAATTCACTTCTTCCCTTCTTTTCAGTGTTTGCCTTTTTAGTATTTTCTTGCATTCTTTCTCTTTTGTGTTTTTTTTTCTTCTTGAAGGGATTAATGAAACATGCATGTGTCCCCACTTCTGTGACTTTGATTAGAAATGACCAGGGCAGGGTTCAGCTAGTGTTGCACAGAGAGGTTGCTGATGGCTTAGCTGCTTCTCACAAGTGCAGTACTCAGCTGGTTCTGAGTGTTTGAAATATGGGTTACTAATCAGCTGGCATCCCTGATTTCTGAGTACTAGAATTGAATTCTGCAGACTTCGTAATGAGTCTTCTGAGGTTTTTGCCTGTTTTTCTTTTAATGGTGACCAACACCTGATGAAGATCAGCTGCAGACTTACTAGAAAAGTAAAGTCAAACTTGTTTTGTTTTGTTTTGTTTTGTTTTGTTTTGTTTTGTTTTGTTTTGTTTTGTTTTGTTTTGTTTTGCAGTACTGGGGATTGAACCCAGGGGAATTCTACCTCCAAGCTACACCCCCAGCCCTATTTTTTATTCTTTATTTTGATAGAGCTGGACAGGACTTGTTTTAGCAAAAAGGAAAGTCCTTCTTTCCTCTGCTCTTTCCTTTAGCCTCAGACACCAAGTGTGCTCAGACACACTCAGGTCGTTTGTGAGCATACTTCTAATTCCGGTTCTCTTCTACTCACCTTTGTGCTGCAGGTAATGGAATATGTTCATCCTCATCCTTGCTCTGTTCCAGAGGAACAGGAGAGGTAGTTGGGTCAGAATGCCAAAAAAGCAGAAGTTAAGTATGTGGATTTCATAGCCGCATGTATGAGTGTTTGTGGGGCAGGGAACTTCTAATAGAAAACATTTGTGTTGCATCGAAAACAGAGCAAGGCCTGGTTAGAGTCTGTCTGCTCTGTCAGTCTGTTCCCTACCAGCACTAGTCATTGTTCTCTTGGGAGTCTCAGGCGTATTGTGGTTTCTTCTGCTCTTGCTATACTCTAATCTTGCCAGAGTTTTTGTGTCACGGGTGGCCCCATGCACAGTTTGGAGTGAGTCTGTAAGGGCAGTGTCTAAAGGCCTTGAAGGTACTGAAGTACACATATGGGCTTTGGGACCTCTTTGGGGTTGAGCCTGAGGAGGGGGAAGGGTATCTGGTACAGAGAGTGGGAGAAACATGTTTGGACTCATACAGACACCTTTTTAGGACCTGCTTTTACAGATAGCAAAGCATGGACTAGAGCAATAGAGACAGGAGGGAGGAAAGCTTGCTGTTTGGGCTTGCCATTTCATTTTTAGGTGCTCGTAAGGGATGCACCTGGGTGCCCAAGCTTACATCTGACAGGCTGATGTCAATCAGGTTCTGTGGCTGGATCCCCTGTGGCAAGTAGAGAAGAGAAAGTGCTAATTTCCCTGAGGATAGTGTCACTACACGATATGAAAGGACCTGTAATTTGAACTGTTTCTCTTTCCCCCTTGTAGACCCCCTGAAATTCACATTTGTTAATCATTTTTTTAAAAAGGAAAGAAAGAAGACAAAAAAGCATCAGCCCAGCTCAGAGTTTTCTGGGTCCCCAAGAAGGTACTTCACCAATGTGGTTTTCACATTTTCAGGGTTTTGGCTGGTGAATAAGATTGAGCAGAAGTGCTCCTTCCCCTGATAACAATACATTCAGATGCAGGATCAGGAGTGTGGGGATTAAAACCAGACGGTGGATGATTAATACTTTTCCTTATAGAGGTGGACATGGCAGTTTCCTCCATTTAAATAAAAAAAGCCCTTTCTCTGCATTTGTATGTGTGCATATGCTTACATGCTTGTGCTCTTGAAGGTGGGAACTGCATTTCTAGCTTAGTTATAATTTCCAAGTATTTTCCTTCCTCTCTCTTGAAGCACCCAAAAAGTACTAGAAGGACTGTGCTGTAGAGCAGAGGTGTGAAGACCAGCCACTGGGTGGGAACATGTTCTCTCTTTCAAGTTACCTGCTTTCACAGCTCTCTAGGTACTGCTGTAACACACATCTTTATCCACACAACCTACTTGTTGCCCATGTTCTTGTGACCTCATTATAGAAACTATTTTTTCTTGGCATGGTGGTGTACGCTTGTAATCCCAGTACTTGGGAGGCTGAGGCAGGAGGATCGCAGGTTCGCGGCCAGCCTCAGCTACTTAGTGAAGCCCACTGCAACTTAGTGAGATCCTGTTTCAAAATAAAGAATAAAAAATAGGGCTGGGGGTGTAGCTCGGAGGTAGAATGCCCCTGGGTTCAATCCCCAGTACCGCAAAAAACAACAAAATGTGTTTGAGGAGCTGGGCAAAGTTGTGCATGCTTGTAATCCCAGTACTTGGGAGGCTGAGACAGGAGGATCACAGGTTCAAAGCCAGCTTCTGCAACTTAGAGAGGCTCTTTGCAACCTAGTGAGATCCTATTTCCAAATAAGAAATAAAATTGGGCTGGGGGTGTAGCCTGAAGGTAGAATGACTCTAGGTTCAATCCCCAATACCAAAAAAAATGTTTTGAGGATTTATTTTTTATTAGTTTCCATGTACATTAACTCATTCAGGCCAAGAGGCCTCTGATTTCCTTATAATTTAAACTTTCATACACTTTGCTGTTTGTAGGAACAGAGACCTCTGCCCAAATGAAACAGGAAATGAAAGGGGAGGAAGAAAACCAGACTGGGAATTGGTATCTTTTTTATCTGCATAAAGAAGGTTGTGTTGTCTCTGCAACAATGAAAAATTTCGCCAGTCGTGGTGGCGCATGCCCGTAATCCCAATACTTGGGAGGATGAGACAGGAGGATCACAGGTTCGAGGACAGCCTTGACAACATAGTGAGACTCTCAGCAACCTAGTGAGACCCTGTTTCAAACTAAAAAATAAAACAGGACTGGGGATATGGCTCAGAGGAAGAACTCCCCTGGGTTCAATCCCTAGTACCAAAAAAAGAAAAAAAAAACAATGAACAATTTGGTGCACAAAGGGCATAAAGTTCCTCTTATTCCAACAAAAAACTGAGTCTGTTTTAGTGTTACCTCTAATTTCAGCCCTGTCACACTGTAGCTGTATGTTTCTGCAGGTATATTGATTGACAGAATGGAGTGATATTGCTCCAATTCATCTCTTTCTCTAGGGACTCTTCAAGACCAAGATTAGTTGGTTTACAGTTTCGACAAATACATATAGTCATGTAAGCATTACCACAATTAAAATGTAGAGCATTTCCATCACCTCCCAGAATTCTCTCACGCGTCCAACCTCTCTTCCTGCCTCTGGTCCCTGGCAACTTTTTATCTCTTTTCTGTCTCTATAACTTTGCCTTTTCTAAAATATCACTAAACAAAAATCATAGAGTATACAGCTTTTTGACTTTGGCTTTTTTCATATAACATAATGCATTTGATGAGCTGGGCGTGGTGGCGCACGCTTGTAATCCCAGTACTTGGGAGGCTGAGGCAGAAGGATCGCAGGTTCGCGGCCAGCCTCAGCTACTTAGTGAGGCCCTCCGCAACTTAGTGAGACCCTGTTTCAAAATAAAGAATAAAAAATAGGGCTGAGGGTGTAGCTTGGAGGTAGAATGTCCCTGCATTCAATCCCCAGTACCTCAAAAAAAAAATACTCAATAATTCATTTTGCTGTTGCAGAGTAGTGTTGCATCGTATAGATACTCCGCAATTTGCTTATCCATTCACCAGCTGATGAACAGTTGGATTATTTGCAGATTTTGGTAATCATGGATAGAATTGCTATAGTACTAGTGCATAGGTTTTTATGAAAAACTTAAGTTTTCATTTCTTCTGAATAAATGCCTAGGACTAGAATGATGGTTCATAGGATGAATCCATGTTTTTCTTTCTTAGAAACTGCCAAACTATTTTCCAGAGTGCCTGTACCATTTTGCATTCCAACCATCACTGTACGAGAATTCCAGTTGTTCTGCGTCTCTCTCAGCACTTGGTACCGTCAGGGGTTTTTTCTTTTTTTTTTTTTCTTTTTTTTTCCTTTGGTGGTACTGGGGATTGAACCCAGAGGCATTCTCCATCCAAACTACATCCCCAGCCCTATTTTTTATTCTTTATTTTGAAACAGGGTCTCACTAAGTTGCAGAGGCCTCACTAAGTAGCTGAGGCTGGCCGCGAACCTGCATCCTCCGGGCCTCAGCCTCCCACGTACTGGGATTACAAGCGTGCGCCACCACGCCCGGCTTGAACCCAGAGGCATTCTACCTCCCCCCAGCCCTATTTTATTTTTATTTTGAAACAGGGTCTCACTAGTTGATTAGAGTCTCACTACTTGCTGAGGCTGGCCGCAAACCTGCGATCCTCCTGTCTCAGTCTCCCAAGTACTGGGATTATAAGTGTGTGCCACCACGCCCGGCAGCGTGAAGTCGCTTTTGATAAGCACTCATTCCCAAGCCCTAAAGTGATACCTCCAAGAAGTCACCCGCTGTGAAGGCAGCTTTCATCCCCAGCTGGATTCTTTTCCAAACAGGCATCAGCAGAGCCTAGTCAGGCCCTGCCACCAGGGTGCTGCCATGAGAGCAAATGGCAGCAACAAACGCCCGAGGCAATGAGATTCAGTTCTCAGAATGTACATTAAATGTGGATGAGATATTTACTTATCAGGGACTCTTTCATGTTGCATGGAATTCTTTCCTCAGGACAGCCCACTTAGGTGTAGGGGAGCAAATGTGTCCTGCCCTGTTGGACAGAAGTCAAGAGAAGATGCCATGTGCAGTCCTTTCACTTTTTTTTTTTTTTTTTTTGCAGTACCAGGGATTGAACCCAGGGGCATTCTACCTCCAAGCTACACCCTTAGCCCTGTTTTTATTCTTTATTTTGAAACCGGGTCTCACTAAGTTGCGGAGGGCCTCACTAAGTAGCTGAGGCTGTCCTCGAACCCTGATTCTCTGGTCTCAGCCTCCCAAGTACTGGGATTACAGGTGTGCGCCACCACGCCCAACTTCCTTTCACTTTTTAATTGCTGATCCCTGTTGAGGTGTTTTTCTTAAACAGCATTTGCCACTGATTAGATGTTAGCAGAATTTTTTTCCTTTTGCATATGACATGGATCACTAGCACTGCATGTAATGGTAGAGGAGGCCTGCTTTAGTACTGGAGGTCTGTCCATTTCTCCAGGATAATGGCGTCTGGTCAAGGCTCTCTGGCTTCTGACCCCAGTAGGAGTGATGTGTACAGAGAAGAATTTCTGACCCTTCACTAATCTCAGTTATTTGAATGCCTTTTTGTAAACAAAGCAGCAGCTTTTAGGCAAGCTTAAAACTTCTAGTTTTCAGCTCATGAAGGTACAAATGTCTCTTTTTACTAAATACAAGTAAATTCAATTGAAGATAAAACTATACTGTGGAATAATAGTTCATATTGCTTTAAAAACAGAGGGAGGGGTTAAAAACAAATTCTGCAATAAATCTGCAAATGTGGAATCTAAGGGCAATGATCCCATCTGGAAAGCCCTACCAGTGGTGCCGTGGCTGGTTTGTGGAGCAATACAGATTGAGGAGTGAAAAAAGACCCTGTAGTCTTGAAAGATGACAGGCTCCTTAATTGATGTCCATTTCAGCTGGTGCTGTGCCAGTTTATGTTGGCCCCAGTCCAGCGTTCCTGTAATTTGGGAGCCAGGTGTGAAGCATTTTTGTTCCATCTTGTTCCCCAGCATCTACAGAAGCCTCACGCAATCTCACTTGAGGCAGCAACACCGTAGGAAACAGATGTACAGGTAGAGGTGGAAGGAAGTATCACAGCTGGGTTATAGATATTAAAAAAGAAAAAAACCTTCCTCGACACTCAAGTGAGATCTGGGATTCAGAGTTGGGGAAAAGGGTGTTTCACAGCCTCAATATAAGGTGTAACTAAAGTATTCTAATTAGACTTGATACTTATTTCTTATTTTTAAGAGCACTATTAGACATGTAGGCAGAAATCTTTCCTTTGTCTGACACTAGAAACAGCATGTAAAATGAAATATAAAGAACATCTCAAGATGGCCATTAGATTTTGGATCTGATTACTTCCATAGCATATAAGGAAACATAAGCAACTGAGAGATTAGCTGTCCCTGACTGGATGGGACATAATTGTGTTTTTTGGAGATATTGATGAACACAGTACAAAACATTATCTGTCCAGTGTCAATGTTAGGTCCTTGGTTCTCTAGACTGTGAATGCAATAGGTCAAAGAAGACATTCTTCCCAACCTGCGTCCTTTCTAGGTTTCAGGCTAAAATGAACATTGAAGAACAGGCAGTTCTGCTTTTCAGGATTACAACACATGAGCAGGATCCTCCCTGTGGGAACATTAAAGTCCTGTGGACATAGAACTTAAATGTTGGCATTGGTTCTTTGTAACTGACTTACATTTTGATTATAAGACAAGTTTTACGAGTCAATTCTTTTTCCTGGAGGACCCATCTCATAGACTAACAACTAAAGGAATCCTTTGTTGTCCCTCCCTTTAACCCTAGAGCTGATGCCTACAAAGCTGAGGACCATCTTTGGCCTTGAGAATCAGACCACAATGTCCATGAGTGCCTACCAGCCAGGTTGCTTTTTGCTCCAAAAGAGCCAGAGTCACAGGGAAGCCCTTGGTTCACTAGTAGCTTGTATATGTTCTTCCTTGTCTTAACATAGATTCCCAAATCAGTGATACTACTCCTGGGGGTGAGGCTGGAACGATCCAGGAGGGCTGTGGTAACCTTGAGTGCAATTAGGGGGTATTGAATAAAAATAAAGGGGCTTCAGAAGCATGGCGGGGGCTGAGTAATTTTTTTCTGAAAAGGGGCAGTAAGCCAGTAAGTTTGGGAATCTATGTGACTTGACAATACCAGAAGCTACAAAATGCCTATACCAGATGGTTTGAGAGGGAGAGGATCTATGAAGGGAGATGTCCTCTAATTAGTCTTACTTTTTTTTTTTTTTGGTACTGGGGATTGAACCCAGAGGCATTCTACCTCCAAGCTACACCCCCAGCCCTATATTATTTTTCTTCTTAGACAGAGTCTCACTACTTGCCAAGGCTGGCTTTGAACCTGCAACCCTGTCTCAGCCTCCCAAGTACTGTGATTACAGGCATGCACCACCATGCCTGGCATAGTCTCTTTAAAACATCCACAGCCAGGCGTGGTGGTGCATGCCTATAATCCCAGTACTTGGGAGGCTGAGACTGGAGGATCACAGGTTCAAGGCCAGCCTCAGTAACTTAGTGAGACCATCAGCAACTTAGTGAGACCCTGTTCCAAAAAAATAAATAAATAAAAATTAAGCTGGATGTCATAGTGCATGCCTGTAATCCCTGTGGTTGGGAGACTGAGACAGGAGGATCACAGGTTCAAAGCCAGCCTCAGCAATTTAGTGAGACCCTGTTTCAAAATGAAAATAAGCCAGGTATGGTGGTGCATGCTTGTAATCCTAGTACTTGGGAGGCTAAAACAGGAGGATTGCTGGTTTGTGACCAGCCTCAGCAACTTAGTGAGGTCCTCTGCAACTTAGACTCTGTTTCAAAATAAAAAACAGGGCTGGAGCCAGGCGTGGTGGCGCACGCTTGCAATCCCAGTGCTTGGGAAGCAGAGACTGGAGGATCCGGGTTTGCCGCCAGCCTCATCTACTTAATGAGGCCCTCTGCAACTTCATGAGACCCTGTTTCAAAATAAAGGATAAAAAATAGGGCCGGGGGTGTAGCTTGGAGGTAGAATGCCCCTGGGTTCAATCCCTGGTACCACAAAAAAAAAAAAAAAACAGGGCTGGAAGTATAGCTCAGAGGTAGAATGATCCTGGGTTCAATCCCTAGTACCACAAAAATAAATAAGTAAGTAAATAAATAAATAGAAGTAGAAGACCCTGGGTTCAATCACCAGTACCAAAAAGAAAAGAAAAGAAATACTTACTCTATTTTTTTATGGTAAAATTTTTGTGTTAAAATATACATAACATTAAATTTACCATTTTAATGATTTTTTTAAGTATACAGTTCTGCGGCATGTACCTTCACATTGTTATGCAGTCATCACCCCTCCATCTCCAGAACCTTTTTTTTTTTTTTTTTTTTGCGGTACCGAGGATTGAACCCAGGGGCATTCCACCTCCGAGCTACACCCCGGCCCTATTTTTTTTTTATTCTTTATTTTGAAACAGGGTCTCACTAAGTAGCTGAGGCTGGCCGCGAACCCAGATCCTCTGGTCTCAGCCTCCCAAGTCCTGGGATTACAAGCGTGTGCCACCACGCCCAGGTTCTCCTGAACCTTTTTATCTTCCCCAATTGAAACTCTATACCTATTAAACAGTAACTCCCCATCCCCATACCCCCAGTCCTTGGCAGCCACTATTCTGTTTTCTGTCTTTATGAATTTGGCTACTTTATGAACCTCATGTAAGTGGAGTCATATAATATTTGTCCTTTTTGGTGTGTGTGTGTGTGTGGTGCTAGGGATTGAACCCAGAGCCATTCTATCTCCGAGTCCTATTTTTTATTCTTAATTTTGAAACAGGGTCTCACTAAGTTGCGGAGGGCCTCACTAAGTAGCTGAGGCTGGCTGCGAACCCGGATCCTCTGGTCTCAGCCTCCCAAGTACTGGGATTACAAGCATACGCCACCACGCCCAGCTCATTTTGGGGTTATTATGAATAATGTTGCTGTAAACATTTGTTTATAGATTTTTGTGTGGACATGTTTTCATTTCTCTTGGGTATATGCCTAAAGATGGAATAATTTGGTCATATGATAAACTCTGTATTTACTTTGTGAGGAACTTTTTCTCTAGTGCGTGTGTGTGTGTGTGTGTGTGTGTGTGTGTATGTGTGTGTGTGTGTGTGTGTGTGTGTGTACTGTGGATTAACTCGGGTGCTTTGCCACTGAGCTACATCCTCAGCCCTTCGTATTTTTTATTTTGAGACAGAGTCTCACTAAGTTTTAAGTGATGCTCCTTCCTAAGCTTCCCAAGTAGCTGAAGTGGGATTACAGGTATGTGCCACCACACCTGGCTTTGTGGGGGATTTCTATATTAAACTGTTTTCCAAAGCAGCTGTGCAGTTTTACATTCTCACTAGTAACAAATGTATTGTTCCACATCTTTACCAAGATTAGTTATTATCTGTCTTTTTTTTTTACAGCCATCCACATGGATGCGAAGTGGTATTTCTTTGTGGTTTTCATTTGTACTTCTCTCTTTTTTTTTTTTTTTTTGTGGCACCGGGGATTGAACCCAGGGGCGTTCTACCTCCGCGCTACGCCCCCGGCCCTATTTTTTATACTTTATTTTGAAACCGGGTCTCACGAAGTTGCAGAGGGCCTCACTAAGGAGAGAGAGAGAAAGAGAGAGAGAGCGAGCTGAGGCTGGCCGCGAACCTGGATCCTCCGGTCTCTGCCTCCCAAAGTACTGGGATTACAAGCATGCGCTACCACACCCGGCCTCATTTGTACTTCTCAATAACTAATGATGTTGAGCTTTTTTGTGTGTGGTACTGGGAATTGAACCCAGGGGCATTCTACCTCTGAGCTACACCTCCAGCCCTATTTTATTTTTATTTTGAAACAGAGTCTCGCTAGGTTGATGAGAGTCTCACTACTTGCTGAGGCGGTCCTCAAACCTGTGAACCTCCTGTCTCAGCCTCCGAAGTACTGGGATCACAAATGTGCACCACCATGCCCAGCTTCTTTTTCTTTTTCTTTTTTGGTGTCAGGGATTGAGCCCCTGCGAACCTGTGATTGTCCTGTCAATTGTCATTGCCCCTGTAGGGGCGTCTACCTCCAAGCTACATCCCCAGCCCTTTTTATTTTTTATTTTGAAACAGGTTCGCACCAAGTTGCCTAGGGTCACACTGAGTTGCTGAAATGCCTCGAACCAGAGATCCCCCGTATCAGACTCCCATGTACTAGGATTACAGGCATGTGCCACTACACATGGCTTGAGCATCTATCTTTTCAAGTGCTTATTGGCTATTTGTATTTCTTTGGAGACCTGGCTAGTCAAATAGTTTGCCCATTTTAAAAATTGGTTTGTCTTTTATTGTGGAGTTATAGGAGTTTTTTTGTGTACCCTGGATATAAGTACCTTATCAAACATGATTTGCAAATATTTTCTCCCATTCTGTGGGTTGATTATCTTTTCAGTTTGTTGAAGTTTTAATTTTTTTTGGCGGTACTGGGGATTGAACCCAGGGGCATTCTACCTCCGGGCTACACCCCCAGTCCTATTTTTTTTTTATTATTCTTTATTTTAAAACAGGGTCTCACTAAGTTGCAGAGGGCCTCACTAAGTAGCTGAGGCTGACCGTGAACCCGGATCCACCTGTCTCAGCCTCCCAAGAACTGGGATTACAAGTGTGCGCCACCACACCTGGCTTGAAGTTTTTATTTTTTATTTATTTATTTATTTTTTTTTTGCGGTACCGGGGATTGAACCCAGGGGTATTCTGCCTCGGAGCTAGACCCCCAGCCCTATTTTTTATACTTTATTTTGAAACCGGGTCTCACGAAGTTGCGGAGGGCCTCACTAAGTAGCTGAGGCTGGCCGCGAACCTGGATCCTCCGGTCTCCGCCTCCCAAGTACTGGGATTACAAGTGTGCACCACCACGCCCGGCTCAAAGTTTTTAATTTTGAAGAAGACCAGTTAATCTGTTTTTCTTTTGTTATTTGTACTTTGGTGTTTGGGGTGTTTGTTTGTTTGTTTGTTTTTTATTTTTGTGGTACTGGGGATTGAACCTGGGGCATTCTATCTCTGAGCTACAACCCCAGCCCTATTTTATTTTTTATTTTGAAACGGTATAAATTGCAGAGGGCCTCACTAAGTAGCTGAGACTAGCTGCAAACTTGCTATCCTCCTGTCTCCAAGTACTGGGATTATAAGCATGCGCCACCATGCCCAGCTTGTACTTTGGTGTTTTTATTTACCTATTTTTCTTTTGTACTGAGGATTGAACCAGGGGCATTCTGTCCCCGAGCTACACCCCCGGCCTGATATTTTATTCTTTATTTTTGAAACAGGGTCTCACTAAGTTGCGGAGGGCCTCACTAAGTAGCTGAGGCTGGCCATGAACCTGTGATCCTTTTATCTCAGCCTCCCAAGTACTGGGATTACAAGTGTGCGCCACCACGCCCGGCCTTACTTTGCTGTTTTAAGGAGGTTTTTTGTTTGTTTTCTGTTTTGTTTGTTGTTTTGTTTTGGATATTTTTGGGGGGAAGAGGTTGAACCTACCTAGTAGAGGTTGAACCCAGAGGCATTCTACCTCTGAGCTACTACCCCAGCCCTATTTTATTTTCTATTTTGAAACAGGGTCTCACTAAGTTGCTGAGGGACCTTGCCAAATTGCTGAGGCTGTCCTCAACCCTGCAATCCTCTTGTCTCAGCCTCCCAAGTGCTAGAATTACAGGTGTGCACCATCACACCCAGCTAAAGAGATTTATAAACAACAAAAAGTGGGAGAGTTTATCACTAAAACATTCCTACTAGAGAGGAAGTTCCTTCTACCCAAAGTAGATATATTTTAAGAAAACTATCCCAGTTGCAAAAAAGAATGGTGAGCAATGATAGTAATTATGAAATTAGATCAGATTCATTAAAATAGTGTTAAGAGGCCTCTTAGGTCTCCTACCTAATGAAGAAATGGCTTGCCAGTGTCCTCAGTAGTATCTGCTTTAGATCATTGCCAGAGTTTCTTCTGTCATGGGACAGTCACTATTAAAAAGTTCCTTCTCGTGCCGGGCGTGGTGGCACACGCTTGTAATCCCAGTACTTGGGAGGCTGAGACAGGAGGATCTTGGTTCGTGGCCAGCCTCAGCTACTTAGTGAGGCCCTCCGCAACCTTAGTGAGACCCTGTTTCAAAAATAAAGAATAAAAAATAGGGCTGGGAAGCCGGGCATGGTGGCGCATGCTTGTAATCCCAGTACTTGGGAGGCTGAGACCGGA
>PVJS01034284.1:0-21660 GCA_004027185.1 Glis glis | reverse complement strand
GCCTCACTAGGGAGAGAGAGAGAGAGAGAGAGAGAGAGAGAGAGAGAGAGGAGAGAGAAGAGGAGAGAGAGAGAGAGAGAGAGAGAGATCGCGCGCTGAGGTTGGCCGCGAACCCGGATCCTCCGGTCTCCGCCTCCCAAAGTACTGGGATTACAAGCGTGCGCCACTACGCCCGGCTATAAACCATTTTTTAAAGATGAATGAATTTAAAAATAATACATAAACAGTCCCCCCTTATCCACAGTTTCCCTTCCTACAGTTTCAGTTACCCATGGTCAACCATGGCCCAAAAATAGTAAATGAAAAATTCCAGGTGTAAATAATTCATAAGTTTTAAAGAGTATGTTAATCTGCTATTGTTCTATTTTATTATCCTATTGTTCTATTTTCTTATTATTGTTCTATTTCATTATTTGTTATTGCTACTAATCTCTTACTCTGCCTAATTTATAAATTGAACTTTATCCTAGGTAGGTATGTATAAGAAAAAAGATAGCATGTATAGGATTTGGTATTATCTGCAGTTTCGGGCATCCACTGGGGTCTTGGAACCTGTCCCCCCTGGATAAGGGGGGACTACTGTAAACTCAACTGGGATTATAAATTGTTCCCATTTGTGCAAAAGGATCGTTTCCAAAGAGCAATAGATTTCATCCTCTTAGTGATGATTAATGATTCCATCTTCAGAGAATAACCATCCTTTCTTGCAGGTCTTCCTTTCTGATAACTTTAACAGCTGGTGATTTCTAATGGGACTCACCCCCAAACCTCCACTTATGTTTCTGTATTTCAAACAATATCTATCCAGATCAGGAGCTTGCAGAATCTCAAATCGTAGACGCTTCAAAGAAGTACAAATTTAGCTGCCAGTGTAAAGAGAAGGGATATATCCCCAAATATGTTTAAAATATGTAGAAATAATAAATTTTGATGTGAGGTGGTTAAAGTCATGACATTGGGTTTTACAAGCCATCATATGGTATTTCAATAGTCACCTGAGGGTAGGTTTCTTTCTGTAATAATGAGACATAAGCTAGGCTGTTGGTGTCACTGAGCATTAGGTAATAGAATGTCTATTATGAACTTGGAAGAGATTTCCAAGCTACATTCTTTGCAGCCCCTCTTATCAAGACATAGCCTAGTAGGTGCTGGTAACCGCTTTCCCATTGGCTGTCTCTTTCCTTTGTCTCTTGAAGTACCACAGAGCCATTGATCATCTTCCAGTGCAAACTCACCCTTGGGAATATATGTTTCCATAGTAAAAAGGAGACCAAGGTGATCCAAAGGGAAGGAGAAGTCTCCCAGGAGATGACACAGGTAATGTTTTCTGGCTCCTTGACATTATGTCTCTGTTTAGAGTTGTGGTCCCTGTTCCCTGCTGAGAGGGGGACCCATTGAGCTGGATGCCAGCATTTCCTCTTGCTGGCTGACCCTGGTCCCAGGGTTTGGCTCAGCCTCTTCCTTGTGTCCTTTAGAAGCTATAGATTGTTCTAGAGACACCTGTCAAAAGCTGTTACGGCAGATGCCTCTCCTACAGTTGTCAAGGGGAAGCTTTTCTCAGCCCGTACTGCTTCTAGCGGGTGGAGTGTAAAATGTGGTTATGAAATAGATCTCTCTCATTCATTATTTAGGGATACCAGCACATTTGGAGCCTCCCGGTCGCCCCCTTCTCTGACAGCGCATATCATTTCCGTGTAGCCGCAGCAGTAAGCTTGCTTTTTTTTTTCTTTTTCTTTTCAGTAAGAAATTGACCACTAAATAAATAATTAAATAGCACACTTTACAGTTAGTTTTTGCATTAATCTTTTTCTCTTTTCTCCTGTTTGGACAGGATTTAGCCGACTGTTCGACAGATCCTTATTTCGCTGGAATATTCTTCACAGACTACTTCTTTTATTTCTATCGACGCTGTGCCTAATTTATTCAAGTTTGGGGACTTTACTGAAGAAACGGGCTCAGAAACACAGTTCACAGAAACTGATATCCACTTCTACCTTTCTTTCGTCTTTTTCTGTGAAACATTCATGTTTATGGCAGAAGGACTTTCTTAGGCTTTGGCTTCCCATGGTTTTGAGACATGAATGAGGAGAATAAAGTGTTTGCTGGAACTTGAGAGAATGTGGTGTTTGATTTTGTCATGACTATGAAGAACATATTTCCTGGAGTAAACGGTGCAGTTGGATTTTAAAATGCTGCTTCTGGTATTAAGGGAGCTGTAAAGTCAAAATAAGCAGGTCTAGTTCTGCTTTGTCTTATTGTATTTTGAAATTTTTGAGAAGAAACCAAAAAAGGCCATGTTGACTTGTACCCATAAACACAGACTCCTGAGAACATGTGACATGGTGGGGCTGTTGGAGGAAGAAGTGTGTGTGTGTGTGTGTGTGTGTGTGTGTGTGTGTGTGTGTACTATAGATGCAACATACACTAAAGTATAAAATGTGACTTGCCAATGAAATGGATTTAAGAGAAAGGGCTGCAGCTCTTCTTTGTAATGCTTGATGGGCACTAAACTGTCCTTGTGAGTGGGATATGCCCTCTCCTGCAGATGGAAGCCTGTGCCACGGGCCCACGGAAACTCCTCACACCAGCGAATCAGGTCATGTTGCCTCCTCCTGCATTCCCTGGGATGTGACAGTAAAAGCCCTTGCTGCCGTTCGTCCCTCCCCCTCGGCCTCCTGATGACCCCAGTGCTTCCCTGTGTGACCTCCTATGGCCTGGTGTGACCTTACGGTTTGGGGAAAGGTAAGTAAAATACCATCTTTTGTTATGTTGGCTTTACCAGACCTCAGATTTTCTTTTTTTACCTCGTGTGTGTGTGTGTGTGTGTGTGTGTGTGTGTGTGTGTGTGTGTGTGTTGGGGCATTCTACCTCTGATCTATACCCCCAGTGCTTTTCTTTCTTTCTTTTCTTTTCTTTTCTTTTCTTTTCTTTTCTTTCTTTCTTTCTTTCTTTCTTTCTTTCTTTCTTTCTTTCTTTCTTTCCTTCCTTCCTTCCTTCCTTCCTTCCTTCTTTCTTTCTTTCTCTTTCTTTCTTTCTTTCTCTCTCTCTCTCTCTCTCTTTCTTTCTTTCTTTCTTTCTTTCTTTCTTCTTCTTCTTCTTCTTCTTTCTTCTTCTTGGGCTCATGAAGTTGCTAAGGCTGGTCTTGAATCTGTGATTCTCCTGTCTCAGCCTCCCAAGTACTGGGATTATAGGTGTGCACCACCATGTCTGACTGGCTTTAAAGTTTCCATTAACATGCTATGTTTTCTTCCTTTCTTCTTCTTCTTCTTCTTCTTCTTCTTCTTCTCTCTCTCTCTCTCTCTCTCTCTCTCTCTCTCTCTCTTTGTACTGGGGATTGAACACAGGGGTGTTCTATCTCTGAGCTACACCGCCAGCCCTTTTTTACTTTGAAACAGTCTCACTGAGTTACTGTGTTATTGTGGCCTTGAACCTGTGATTCTCCTGTCTCAGCCACCCAAGTACTGGGATTACAGGTGTGCACTACTGCACCTGGCTTTAATCTGCTGTGTTTTAGACCATGGAGAACCAAGTCACTCACACTATGGTCCCAGGGAAGGGGCTGCCGAATGCTGGCCTGGCCTGGCCTCATCTTACTGTTGGTCCACTGGTGAATAAGGATGAAGCTATTTGATTTTTACCTTCACAGTGGTAATCAGCACTTAATAATCCATCTTATTCCTTATTTTCAGATATTATTTAATATGTGCCATGTGGATGGAAATTAATTGTGAAAATTAAGAAAAGACAAGGTTCTTGGTCTCACAGAAGGCATTTTGAAATAAACTGAACACAAAGGTAGTTTAAGCTCTGGAGCCAGGCAGTCCTGACCTTAAGTTCAAATCCTGGCTTTATCTGTGTCTCCTCAGGCAAGTTATTTAACTTCCCTGAGCCTCAATTTCCTCATTTATAGAAGAGGACAGTGAGTATTTATGACAGACAGGATTAACTGAGATAAAATATGTAAAGCACAGATAGGTTCTAAACAAATGAGTTATTGTTATTATCTGCATAGAACAGAATGATTATGAAGATTACTGAGGGATTGCCAACGGGTTGAGTAACTAAATACATAGAAATTGTGTCATATTCATCAAATATAAAAACCAGACTGTACATAGAACATGTGACTATGTATTACACAATGTTTATATATTCTCTATGTTTTGAAAACAGCATAGCCTTTGTAGAAAATGAAGTAAGGTGGTTGGTGCTTGGGAGGAGTATTTCAGGATTCCTCCAGTTTCTTACATTCAAATTCAATTTTGATTTTCCTAGCCAGGCATGGTGGCAGAAGCCTGTAATCACTGTACTTGGGAGACTGAGACAGGAGAGTCATAGGCTTGAGGCCAGCCTCAGCAACTTAGTGAGGCCCTCAGCAATTTAGTGAGGCCCTCAGCAATTTAGTGAGGCCCTGTTTCAAAATAAAAAAGGGCTGGTGGTGTAGCACAGAGGTAGAATGTCCCACAGTTCAATCCCCACTACCATAAATAAATAAATAAATAAATAAATAAATAAATAAATAAATTCTCTTGATTGCAGGATTAGCCTGTCCCAGCATGATTTAGGTCCAGATACTGGAACTGTCACTCTGTGTTCTAATAGAATCCCAGGTGGTTGGTGTGGGAGAGATTCCATTAATTCGACTCTTTTTCTCCTAATAAAGGAACGTTTGTCAGCAGTATAAATCCCATGTTGTTTTTATTTGGGGGTTTCAGATATCTATTGTAGTTTAGTAACATTGCCTTTCAGGGGATTTCTATAAAATGAGTACTGTTTTCCCATTAAATTCCCTAAGAACACTAGAACTATTTTTCTCACAGAAAGCCTCCAGGAGACTGTGTTGAAATCTTCAGAAAGAAAGGAGTTAAGATAGTGAACTGGCCTGTGGCAGGACGGGATTGCAGAAGCCTGTTTCGAGAAGAGACTTCGCTGGAAGGTTGTGTTTGTAGCACTTTCCCAGCTGCGAGATGTCTACTGTGGACCACACTGCTGCAAGCCAGAAGAGTTTTCCCTATGCCAGAGAATGATCTGACTCCCCCCCCCCCCGAGGACGCCGTTAATGAACACGCCTGTAAGAGTCTTCTTCCCCCGACTCACAACCCCAGCCTAATTATGAGAAAAATGCTAGTCACATCCTGAGAGACATTCTACAAAATACCTTACCAGTACTTCTCTGAATTGTCAAGGTCATCAGAAACAAGAAAAGTCTGAGAAACTGTCACAGCCAAGAGGAGCTTCCTGTAATCCCCGTACTTGGGAGGCTGAGAAAGGAGGATCACAGGTTTGGGCCAGCTTCAGCAACTTAGTGAAGGCCTCCAACAACTTAATAAGATCCTGATTCAAAATAAAAAGTAAAATAGGGCTGGGGGTATAGCTCAGATGTAAAATGCCCCTGGGTTCAAACCCCAGTATCACGAGAGAGAGAGAGAGAGAGAGAGAGAGAGAAAGAAACAGGATGACTAAATGTAATGAGGTATTCTGAATGGGACTCTAGAATGAAAAAGGATATTAGAACGGGCGTGGTGGCTCACACTTGTAATCCCAGTACTTGGGAGGCGGAGACCGGAGGATCCAGGTTCGCGGCCAGCCTCAGCTACTTAGTGAGGCCCTCCACAACTTCGTGAGACCCGGTTTCAAAATAAAGTATAAAAATAGGGCTGGGGGTGTAGCTTGGAGGTAGAATGCCCCTGGGTTCAATCCCCGTACCACAAAGAAAAAAAAGAAAGAAAAAGGATATTAGGTAAAACTAAGAAAATCTAAATAATGTATTGACTAAAAATTGGGTGTGGTGGCACACACCCAAATCCCAGTATTTGGGAGGCTTAGACAATAGGATTACAGATATGAGGCCAGCCTCAGTAATGTAGCAAGACTCTCAGTAACCTAGCAAGACCCTGATTCAAAACAAAAAATAATTTTAAATACGGGCTGGGAGTGTAGCTCAGAGGCAGAATGCCCCTGGGTTAAATCCCCAGTACCCTTCCCCACCACCACGCACACACACACACACACACACACACACACACACACACACACAAAGTATTGACTAAAGAATAGGCTTTAGTGAGTAATAATGTATCAGCATTAGCTCATTATGACAAAGGTACCATACTTAATGTTAGGTGTTAATAATATGGGAAACTAAGTGTGGGGTTTATGGGAATTGTATGTAGTATTTTTGCAATTTTTCTGTAAACCTAAAACTATTCTAAAATAAGAAGTTTATTTTAAAAGCATTCAGAAAGAAAGTCCATAAGAGCTGAGGTGAAATATTACATGCTGCCACCAGATGCCATTTTTTATAACATAGGGTAAGTTCAACCATGAAAAATAGGTACTGTTTTTAGCTTAGGTCATTCAAAGTATCTTAGGTCCCTCCTTTTCCAATTATTTAAGTTCATACCAATTTAATTAGCCCCCAAAATATAGAATATATAAACAAATAGAACTTCAATAATTTTATGAGTTCTAATAAAGTTACTCAAACAACACTTTGAAAGCTCTGTCAGATTTTTTTAAATGATTAAACTGTAAGAATTCACTTACAAAAACTGGCATGTATGTGCTCAACCCTCCACCATTTTTAAGCAAAAACACTTTGTAATGCTCTTAACTTACCTCTTTGTTATTCTCATTCTAATTTCCTTTTCCCATGCAATTTTTGAATTTCATTTGTAGTGACAAATTCCCAACAATACATTGTTTGCATCATGGAACTAAAAATCTTCCAAAGAAAAGAAAAAAAAAACAATTCTGTTGGCAGTTTACAAAGGCATTTTCAAAGACCTCCTCTCGTTTGATTCTCAGAAAAACCCTGAGATGTTGAAGTGAATTATTCCCAGAGTCTTGCTACATTGCTGAGGCTGGCCTCGAACCTGTGATCCTCCTGTCTCAGCCTTCCAAGTACTGGAACACAGTCATGTGCCACCATGCCTGCCTTATAACTCTTTGGAATTTATGAAACCACTGACTCAGATACTGACCCACCAAAAAGGCACTAACACACTAATGGCTCTGGTACGTGGTATTTCTTCAGGACCTATAAGCTTATTAGAGGCCATTTAGTCCTAATACAGACTAGTGGGTAGGCAGGGGGACAGAGATGGATGGACTCTCCTGTCGCCAGCCACTGACGACATGTATTTGCACCAGAGCTTAACAGCTCACTTAAGAATGCTGAATCCCAACCGCACTCCGAGGAACACTGCAGTAACGTCTTCACTTGGCAGCGCTAAAAGTGTTTTGGCTTTCATTTCTTCAAGGGCATGTAACATTGATTTTTGTGTCTGATTCTAAAGAGCCAATTGAGCTCTTAAGATGCATCCAAGGATTTAGAATGCAGTGCATTTTTGATGAGTGGTTGTTTAAAGCTTGTAGAAACGCAGCTTCAGAGACTTTCAATTTACCAGCAGTGTTGAGTAGACGGGTCCATCTTTTCTTGGCTGGATTCTGTGAATGGGGAAGTCTTTGTCAGTTCTTAGGACATACAATTCGAGGATCGGATGGGTGCCAGAGATCACAGTCTCCATCCTTCAATTTCTTTATGGACCCATGGCCCCACACAAATAAAAGATGAGATCATGTTTTAGAAAGTCTCTTGATAACATGTTTTCACCAGAATTGAGTTCTCAAGTCATTTTTAGCTACACTAGTCTGACTTACTGCTTAAAATGCATGTTAACTGGGAAGAGAACTAAACTCAAAGCCAGGAGACTTGGTGCCAGTCCTGACTCAATAACTTGTCACTGGTGTTGCCCTGGATAAATCATTTAACTTCTCTGGGTTTCACTTTCCCAATTCCAAAATTTGATTTATTTATGTATTTATTTATTGCGGTACTGGGGATACAACCCAGGGGCATTCTACCTCTGAACTACACTCCCAGCCCTATTTTGTTTTTATTTTGAAATAGGGTGTCACTAAGTTGCTGAGGGCTTCACTAAGTTGCTGAGGCTGGTCTCGAACCTGCGATCCTCCTGTGTCAGCCTCCTAAGAACTAGGATTACAAGCAGGTGCCACCACATTCAGCTGAAATTGGATTTATAATAGTCTTGCCTACCTCGAGGGGTTTTGTGAACACTAAATGAGACATTAATGTGAAATGTCTTTGCAAAGTGGTTTGATACTGGATGAATACAGGAATCATTAAGTGTGGTCTCTGGGAAGACATTATTTTGAGTGAGTAAGTAAGGTACTGGAAATTCTTTTTGTTTTAATGAGTTTCATTCCATTATGCTTAGGGGAGGTTACTTGTGTGTCCATCTACCATCTTCTTCACCTGGAAAATATGTTGCCTAGCACATAATAGGTGGTCAATTAACATGAAGTAATTGAGAACTATATAAGTAGAACCATTGTCTTCTTATTTATCAGGGAGTAAAGCAAGAAGACACACTAAAACAATTTTGAATTTCTCTCACTCTTTCACTGTGATTACTTTTTATTGTTACTACTTGAATAATAGGATTATTATTATTGTTCTTATTATTTGAAATAAGAGGCTATTATTCTTTTCGCCAGGCCCATTTAAAACACCTCTAAATGACGTCCAATGGAAACTACAGAAAATCAAATGGCGTATTGTCTGTTAGAGGATTCCAGAACCCTGATAGCCAGCTAGAGCTTATTATTCATCATTTATATTTATACTGCTGCACGTGATTCTGTACAGCACGACTGCATAAGCATCTAAATTAATTGCAGATTAATTGTAAAGCAATTAATGAGTGTTCCCTATTGTATCCAAACCTTGAATGCATTGGTCAGCAATTAGGCTGCTGTAGGATTTCCACTGCTGTGGATCTGAAGAACCCAGACCTGTCATCCTATACAGTTACTGAGAGATATTTCCTGTTAAGTACGGACATGTGGTTTTCAGATGCGGTATCTGGACTTATCTACAGCAGAGAAGCTATTCAAGATTGTGTTGAAAAGGAAAAACTTTCTCAGTCACCTCCTAGAGGTAAAAACAAAACAAAACAAAAAATTCCCCAAACAAACCAACAACAGAGAACAACCCAATGTAGATGACCCTTCACCTATTCACTGAGCTCTGTAGCAATTTGTTCAGTTTTTACTCACTCATTGATTTACTTGGCAAACATTCCTGGGGGCTGTCTAGGTATCTGTGTGCCAGACTTTGTATAAGGTGCTAGGGAACAGGAGAAGCATGGGTCATTCCTGACCTTTTTGAGCCATCGTGGACTAGCAGGACAGCCCCACAGTTAGCCATCAAATAGTATGGAAAGCCCTGTCACTGTGGTGTTGACATGGTGCTGTGAGAGGGCAGGGAAGGGTGATGGATTCTGCCTTTGAGGTACATATAAGAAAGGGGATGGGAGGGAGGAAAGGGGTGGCTTCCAGCAGGAAGAGACACCTCGGCTATCTGGGTCTAAAAGGATAAGGGGTTTGGTTTTGGTTTTAAACCGAGAAATAAAAAAGGTAGAAGTTACATATGAATTCACTTCTTAAAATTAAAAAAAAATCTGATTTAAGTGCACCAGGAACTGCAGAGTGAGTAATTCCCACCCCACCCACCTCGGCCAGCTCCGCCGAGGACTCTGCTTCCAGGAGAGGCACTCTTTCTTTTCCTCAGCTCCAAGAGCCGGCCATCAGTCCCAGGAGAGTCAAGGAAACTGTGGGAAAAGCAAAACATGCTGGGTGGGGCCTGGGTGACTCAGCCAGCTGGCAGTGAGACTGTGGGTGGGGAGACTGAGCCTGGGGACAGTGACTAACTCTTCAACAGGTACTGCCCTCTCTCTCTGGTAGGGGCTTGAGAAAATTTTTGTCCTGAGCAAAGACCATACATCTTTTGATCACTTTGTCAACTTTAAAATTAAAAAAAAGTTTTCATTTCTAAAGAAAGATTACTTCTCATTCTTGATTCTCATAGGATCGTGGTGGGAAGGGCTGGGAGAATCTCCTGAATGTCCTCCGGGCATGCCTCCTGCTTCTCCTGGTAACAGCACTTGGTTTTTCTTTTGGTAACCGGCATGCCCTGGCTCTCCACCCCTAAGCATCGGGTGAGGCTGAGACCATCCCCTCGCTCTAAAGAACACAGGACCTGGGCGTGGGCAAAGAAACGATTGCATTCCCTTGGCAACAGCGATTAGTTTAGGGGTAGCATATGACCCAAGTTGGTCCAATCAGAGCCATCCCTGAGACTCTAAGCAAAGAGGCACTCTCTGTGGGAATGATTAAGCAGATAACAGGAAGCCTGGAGCTGCTGGAGGCCATCTTGCCGCCATGGTGGACTGCCCGCCTGATAATGAAGCCAACGCAAAGGAGAGAAGAACTGAGATGTGAGAAGATAGATTTCTAAGTCAGATATGCTCCCGTGGACTTAGCAGTTAGGTGGACTACTACATTTCCATGTTGCTTTTTAGCTAGATTGAGTTTGGGTTCTCTACATAGCCAAAAAAGAATTCTGATGAACACCAGCCCTTATCAATACTGAACGTTTTCCACACAGGATGCCCAATTGGCCAATTCTAGATCCTGGTAGCTTATTGATGAGAATGTTTGTCACTCTTCAGGGTTTGGAAGGAGGCTCACAGCACTGTTCTTGCCTGGAAGGCCAGGCTGTGTACCTATTTTTCCTTTTCCTACTGGTGGCTAAGTCCTAAGTGAAAAAGATGAATTCAATCTTGTGTTTGTATGGTGTTTTCTAATTAATAGTTTTACAATTATTTCTCTTCCTGTTTCTTTTTTTTTTTTTGCAAGGAACAAAAACTTACTCGAAATAACTAAAGAATAGTGGATTTGTTGTGTAAGAATGTAGTAGAGGAATTACACAACAAGTGTTGACAGCCTAGCCAGACTTCATGGGAACTAGACAATCATCGCAGGCTAATCCACCACCTCATTCCCTTCGGGGGACCACATGACATTTTGTCTACTTCCCTCTACAAGGCTGCTTCATCCTTCCTTCTGCAGATCAGCTTCTCAGCTCACTCATTTGCTTGCATCCCTCATGGATACCCCAAAATGTAGTCTTGGACCCCAAGCTTCCACCAACGTTCAGCTTGGTTCTTCAAGGGTAAATATCTCCGTCTCTCAAATTTCAAATTCCATGAAAAAGAATTCAACTCGTCAAGCATGACTCTGCTGCCCATCAGGGGTTTAATCAGCTGTGGCCAGGTAAAAATGTCACGTGGCCTGCAGCAGGGCGGTGGTGGATAGATTCTCTAAGGAGAGAGTGTGAAGGGAAAGAAAGCAAAAGGATCTTATGCGTCTTCAGTGCAGCCTTTTCATCTCATTTGATCCCTGAGTTAGTTTTTCATCGCGGTGGCCAAAATACCTGACAAGAACAACCTAGAAGAGGAAAGATTTATTTTGGCTCATGGTTTCAGAGGGTTGAGTCCATGGTCAGCTGCTCCCTTGCTCTGGACCTGAGGGGAGGCAGGACATCGTGATGGAAGGGTGTGATGGGGAAAAGCTGTTCAGCTCATGGTGGCTGGGAACAGAGAGTGTGCGGAGGGTCAGGGACAAGATACAGCTCCCAGGGGTACACGCCCAGTGACCTGCTTTCTCCAGTCATGCCCCACCTGCTTATAGTTTCCATCTCTTTCCAGTAATAATCAAATTATTAACCCATCAAATAGATTAATTCACTGATGAGGTCAAAGTCTTATGATCCCATCACTCCCCCAAAACCCCACCTCTAGACATTGTTGTTTTTGCAACCAAATCTTCAACACATAAGTTATTTGGGGGATAGTCCTTATCAAAACCATGACAATCCCCATATTTCTGAGAGGCAGAAATTAGTTTCATTCCCATTTCACATAAGACTTATGGTAAAGTGGTTTGCTTGTTTGAAACTGTGCAACTCGTAGGTAGCAAATGTAGGCTCTTAAATCCACCAGTTTTCGCTTCAGGTCTCAAATGGTTTCCTCAGCACTGTTTTTTCTACGGTGCAATTATATAGTCTCACCTTTCTAAAGCATCACAATGGTATCTAATCTTGATTTTCCAGGGTATGTTTTAATAGCACTAACTTATTGTTTTAAAGAAAACATCAGTGGTGATCCAGAAAAAGGTTGAGGAGGAAAATTGAACAATGGATCTTGAACAATACACTGCTATCTGGTAATGAAGAGGTAAGTGCATTCTCTTAGAAAAAGTTCAAAGGAAAATGTGTTGGAGAATGGGGGACCTGTGTTTGGGGTATATGTGTGGCTTGTGGGCAGCTGCAGAGGTTGGCCGAGGTGGCTGGCAATTCCGTTCCTAACGGATAGCCAACTGAATGGTGGCTCTTGTTATAAAGTTTCCTGTCTGGGTATTCTATAGGTATGGATGGCTCAGTATCAGATTTATAGCTCATGCTCCCACAGACTTAGACATTTCTAGTCCTCTTTTCTTTCCCATATCCCACCAGTCAGGGTGGGGAGAGGGAAATTCATTAGTCTAATCACAAAGTTGTAAAACTTTAATAATTTTAATTAACACAATTTTCAAAGTTTTAGCTGCTATTTAGGACTAAGCCTCTCTGACCCCCCCCACACCACCCCTCTCAAATCCTACTTTAAATAGTTCTGAGAATCCCCAAGAGTCGATCATTAGTGCACAGTGGTCCATCCTGTCCTCAGATGTAATGACAGTTGACATTCTTCTGCTTTTCTGTGGCTCCCTGGGAAGATGTTTCTGGGCTTGGGAGGATCTTGGTGAGGACCAAGGACCAAAGTCCTCCAGGTAACTCTCGGAAGCTAACTTTTCAAGGAAAGGGTGCCACTGTCCCTTTCTGATACATGTACTTCTTTTTTCTTTTGTAGCCAAACCATTGTAAAACTCAAAATATTGAGGAGCACACTAACCCAACTAGAATATTCTCCACTTGAGACACTCTCCAACTGGAAGATGTTTCTCTCCCTTGACCCATTTCTGCACAGCACAGATCCCTGACCTTTGAGGTTTTAGAACAATGCACAATTATTTAAGTTTGTGTACCAATACTCCATAAGTGGGTTTTAGTTTTTTATTCATGTCTTAGTCATAGACTTTCTGGAACAGACTGTTTCTTAAACCAAATTTAGGGCATCTATTTATAATCCTTTTGAAATGTAAAGAGTTTTTGTAAATAGTGATTTACTAATGGAATCATTCCATTTCTATTATGACACTCTGACAGATTATTAAAATATATGTGATCCCATGGTTAATTTTTTTTTTTGCGGTACCGGGGATTGAACCCAGGGGTGTTCTACCTCCGTGCTACACCCCCAGCCCTATTTTTTTTATACTTTATATTGAAACCGGGTCTCACGAAGTTGTGGAGGGCCTCACTAGGTAGAGAGAGAGACAGAGAGAGAGAGAGACAGGGAGAGAGAGAGAGAGTTGAGGCTGGCTGGGAACCTGGATCCTCCGGTCTCCGCCTCCCAAAGTACTGGGATTACAAGCGTGCACCACCACGCCTGGCTCCATGGTTAATTTTTGACCAGGGGAATGGAAAGCGGAGACAATAACTATGCTGAAAAGAAGGAACAATGGTGTGTGTGTGAGTGAGTGTGTGTGTGTGTGTGTGTGTGTGTGTGTGTGTGTTTACGTGTATGCACATGAATGGAGTTGAGCTATCCCAAAGTCAAGGAGTTCTTATATTCTATCTACCTAACTCCTGGTACCCAAACAGGTTCATGATTGGATTATAGACCTTAGAGCAGGTAAGACACTGATAGAGTGTTCAACTCAGTTTAGCAGGTATTTGTGAAGCACCTCTTATGTGTCTATCATACATAACAGGGATTTAATAAAAGACAAATTTATGCCAAGGAGGCCTCCCATTCTGAGTGCTTCCTTTAGTTGTTGTTCACAGGCACTCTGAGCAGGGAAAAATTGAAATCCACTTCAACTCCACTTTCGCTGCTACTTAACAATCTGTCTCAAATTTAAATGTCCTTCCAAGGGCAGAGATCATTTTGGATATGTGGGCTTGCATTCTATTGCTTCTTCTACCTCAAAAATGTTGAAGGGTTTTAGAAGGCGATGACTCTCTCAAGTGGTCCCTTCCTGAGCAGAGGGAACGACTCTCTAGAAATAACCTGCTTGTGTGGTTGGCGTCTGTTCCTCCACACGTGGTGAGCTCATCAGGACCCAGGGAAGGAGGAGGATGGAAACCTTGGAGAAGGCCCAGGCCTTTAAATTTGGCCTTGCTGTATTTCCTTCATAGTCTATGAAAAGCAAACAGAGCTCCAAATTACAACAGGCCACATTCATTCAGTGCTTCAGAGCAGGGCGCCTCAAAATTTAACCTGCACACAACTCACCTGAGGATCAAGGTGCAATGCAGATCCTATTTCAGTAGCTCTGGGGCGAGGCCTGAAAACTGACCTCTCTAACAAACTCCCGGATGATGTGACTGCTGCTGGCCTGTGGACCCACTTCCAGGAGCGAGATTTAGAGTTTGCCAGGTGTTTTCCTCTATTATCCCATTCAATCCTTGGAACGAGCCTGGGCGGGCGGTACCTGACTCATCCCCATTTCCAGCAGTAGAGGCAGATTCAGCGAGGTAAGCCAACTTGCCCAACACCGCAGAGCTGGTGAGACTTAGACTCAGCATCTGAATGCAAGTCCTGTGCTTTTCCTCCCACACAACTGTGGCCTCCTTGGCATATACTGGTGCTGGGCCCAGAAATTTGTCAGGGAAATGCTACGTATCAGAGCTTTTCTTTCCAGAGAGCCTGTCCATGAGCACACCGCTGTATTTATTCCTACTCCTCGTACCTTGTTAGAGCCACGGCTTTCTGCTGCTCAT
Source organism: Glis glis (assembly GCA_004027185.1). Classification (NCBI taxonomy): domain Eukaryota; kingdom Metazoa; phylum Chordata; class Mammalia; order Rodentia; family Gliridae; genus Glis; species Glis glis. Next base: position 6,911 of record PVJS01034284.1, on the reverse strand, counting down.
TAGCAGGTTTTGAAGGGTGATTCTGGCATCCAACATATCTGCTGGCACTCTCCGCTTGATACCATCCCTCGGTAGGTATCAAATCCCTGGTTTTTCATATTTTAAAGATAAATGCAGGCTTTTTAGTGCTGTTTGGAGGCTCAAGTATTGAATACACAGAGGCCAATATAGGAGGAGTAATACAGGCAATGTATATAGAATTAAAGAGATTAAGCATCTTCTTATTCATAATAGTACTTAAAGTGAGAATAATAACAACAGAATAAGCTAGAACTTTACAAAAGCATGGTGGATAAACATGTGGACTTTGGAGTTTTGAATCCTGTCCCTTACTAATGCGTGCCTTTGGGCCAATGACTTAATTTCTCTTGCCTTGATTTTTTTCCCCTCCCTCCCTCACTCTTTCTTCCTTTGTTTTTCTTTCTTTCTTGTAATAGGGATTGAAACCAGGAACATTCTATTTCCGAGCTACACCCGCAGCCCTTTTTCATTTTTGAACACGATCCTGCTAAGTGGCTGAGGCTGTCCTCGAACCTGTGATCCTCCCTGTCTCAGCCTCCCAAGTACTAAGATTACAGGCATGCACCACTGTGCCTGGCTTGTGCTTTGATTTTCTTAGATGTTAAGAGGAAATAATATGATTTTTTGTTACAACTGAAAGATTTAATTGATTTACAAAAATACTCACCACCTATTAAGTGCTCAATAAATATTAGCGGTCATCATTATTATCCATCATAGTCCAACCTCCTTATTTTTAATAAGGGGCAACAGAGGATCAAAAAGCTGAAGTGATTTCAACATTCACTAACAAACAATTACAGCGCATTCCCTATGTGGCAGACATTTACTAGTTGGTGACTAATGTCCTAAGTCGGGAAGCAGTGGAGCTGATAAGCAGGCACGGCTCTCTGAGATGACAGGGAAGAGGATGTGTCTCTGCACTCACTGCCACTCTCAGTCTGCACCGGTCCTTTGATAACAGGCCCAGTTCCACAGGCAGCCCCGCATTTGGCCGCAGTGACTCGAGAGCCACTAAGCTTTATCTTCTTCCCCCATGTGCCCCAGGAGGAGTCTGGGAGTGCGGAATGAAAGCCAAGGAGCCTTGAACTGAGCCACAGGGCTGAAGAACTAGTGAAGGGGTGCCTGGGTACGGGAGGCACAAGGGCTCTCCCGTCCCTGTGCTTGGTGGCTCTGTTTCCAACCCCATCCAGGAACTGTTTTACAGTCAGCACAGGCACCTGGTGGATTGGACTATGAGGGATAATAATGAGGTTTTAGAATCAGCACAGGCACCTGGTGAAGTTATTGCCGTTGGCATCGCTGTCCCCGAGGACCATGAGGGATTCGGTGACCCTGGGCGGGGGCGGGGGCACTGAAGAGCAGTGGAGACTCCTGCTGCGTTAGGCAGTCCCCAGTTTCACCTGCATCCAAAATTCTTTGTCTTCAGAGAATTCTCTGGCTCCAAGCTTTGGGACTTTTGTTTGGGACAGCCTCTCCTTGGTCTTCAAATTTCAGGTAAGGCATCTGGTGTGTAACTACGGGGTAAACACCGAGAGAAATAAAAATCTTTTATTACTTATGTGAAGCCAGGTATGTGCAAATAAACAGCCAAGTGCAAATGAATTTGAGAAAGGAACTGTATACATTCCCAAGGGGGCTATTACCCATCTTTAAAAAGCAGGAGTTGTTCAACATTTCACAGCTTTGCGTTTTCCCCTCCATTTAGAACACAAATTGATGGTCATTGGTGGCAATTAAAGGGGGAGGAGGGGGACTCCCTTAAAAATGGAGCCTCTCATTACAAATTATTTCTGTGTTATTACGCAAATTCCTCCTCCAAGGATACTCTCAATGATACCTCTTGTACAAGTCACCCTAGCCCAGGGGGATTCTTTGCCCTTGATATAGTGTCTTTGGATTACAGGGGATAAAGGGTTTCAGATTGCAGGCTGTGGAGATGGAAGATGCTGGGTTTCTTTGCCTTTAGACAAGGGGTGGGAAGTTAATAACACTGACTTCCCAATGCACTGATTCGAATGCATTCGGAGTTGGACAAAGCTCAGTTTAGGAAAATGTTGTTTTATCAGAGCAATACAAGCCCATGGTTTCAGATGTTGACCAGGACTGGTAAGTTTGTTGCTGAAACTACAGTCCTCTCATGCAACCTTGCCCCTCTCTGGAGGCAACTATTATCTATTGTTTTAGCTCATTATCCTTGCACTGGGTCCATATTCCTTAATAATATGCCTATGCTGTATTATCTTAGACATAAACGTAGAGGAAGACGTCAGCTCTCTTACCTCCCACCCCATCCTCCAATATAACTATATCAAAGTTCTGTAACAATTCATTTTTTTATTATTCCAGAGATTCAAATACCATTCATAACTGAGCATGAGCACGATGCTACTTTCTGTCAATGTCTCTTATTATTTTCTGGGCTGTTTCCTGCTGCTGTTGGGACATTTTTCAAAAGGTACATTTATTTACTTCATTAGGCTGATGAGCAGAATTTTCCAGGTGCCGTGGTCGATGGGCAGCTCCACTCTCTGCACCTCTTCCGGCAACATGTTCATCTAGACTGATTCCCTCTGGCTTCTGCCCAACCTCATCGAGCAGCAAAATGCGAGGCTCCACCATAGCCCAAGATTCATAGTAGGATTCAAAGATGGCAAGAAGGGAAGCCAGGCACAGTAGTGCACACCTGTAATCCTAGGAAGACAGGAGGCTAAGACAGGAGGATTGTGGGTTAGAGGATAGCCTCAGCAACTTAGCAAGACCCTCAGCAACTTCAGGAGACCCCATTTCAAAATAAAAAGTTAACACCAAGTGCTGTGTGCATGTATGTCACTGTCACTCTGAGTGTCATTATGATGTGAGACTATAATGCACCAATAAAAGTAAAACAAATACTCAGAAGTAAATTTAAAAATAAAAAATTAAAAGGACTGAGGGTGTAGCTCAGAGATAGAATGCCCCTGGGTTTGATCCCCAGTACCAAAAAAGGAGGAGGAGGAGGAGGAGGAGGAGGAGGAGGAGGAGGAGGAGGAGGAGGGACAGCAGCATATAAGTAAAGTCCAGAGGCAAGCTCCAGCCTGGGATTGTCTAGAGTTTTCTGAGATCTTTAGATGCTGCTGCTTACCAGAGTGTGGCTGTAGACACCAAGTCCAGGTGTGGCTCCGGGGTTTTCTGTTCTCTTCATAAATAGGTAATAGGCATCTGTACAACCTAAAAATTGATTTCATTCAGAAACATACCAAACTTGGAATTTCCCACCTCGCGTTTAGACATCAGGTCCCATTTGACTTTCTTTTCTTGCCACACTAATCTTCTCTGGATTTTTATTTATTCCTCTTTGATTTTGGGGGGGAGGGTTCTGGGGATTGAACCCAGGGACATTCCACTTCCAAGCTACACCCCCAGCCCTTTTTTTAAAAAATTTGGAAAAGAATCTTCCTAAGTTGCTGAGGGTCTCGCTAAATTGCAGAAGCTGGCCTAGCATCTGCAATCTTCCTGTCTCAGCCTCCCAAGTACTGGGATTACAGTGTGTGCCTCTGCGCCCAGCTTCCTCTCTGATTCTTTTAAGATTTTGAGTACACACATGGAAACACATCTTAAGCTTCGAGATGGGAATATATGAGGAAACACCCTTTGATAAATGTTATTTGTTAAAATGTCTTTCTGTTTCTTTGTGGCTAGAAAAATTAAAAAGGTAATTTAAAAAAAGGGAAGAGCTGGGCGTGGTGGCGCACGCTTGTAATCCCAGTACTTTGGGAGGCGGAGACAGGAGGATCCGGGTTCGTGGCCAGCCTCAGCTCTCTCTGTCTCTCTCTCTCTGTCTGTCTCTCTCTCTCTGTCTCTCTCTCTCTCTCTGTCTCTCCTTAGTGAGGCCCTCCACAACCTCGTGAGACCCGGTTTCAAAATAAAGTATAAAAACTAGGGCCAGGGGTGTAGCGCGGAGGTAGAACGCCCCTGGGTTCAATCCCCGGTACCGCAAAAAAAAAAAAAGGGGAAGAATTGGCAGGGAAGGGGTTATGGGAAGCTTGGCCCCTGCTGTATTTCTGCTTTCAAACCTGGATATAGGAAGAAAAAAAAAGCCACACACATCATTTACAATAACCAGTGCAAATTTCTACAGATCCTAAGCTGTATACATTAATAGAAAAATGCTGGCAAGTAATTATGATAAGAACTGAAAACTTTCCTGTTTCAATTTTTCTGTTCCATGCCGCTGCTAGGGACCGGAACCATTCTCAAATGATTTACAAAGCCACGAGGCTTCCCGTGGCTAGTGGAGATCTTAGACTTTCTTCCAGGCTTCTGTCTGGTATTTAGAATAATAAAGCATGAATTATAATTTTCTTTCCAAAAGTTTCACCTTAAAAGGCATGAATTCCAGCCAGGAAAAACAAAGCCTAGAGATGAATTCAAATATTGTCTAAAGGAAAAAGAAAACTGTGAATAATCACCAGAATTAATATATTTAAAGATAAAATTTGTGATTCGTAAACCAAATGGGGATGTTCTACGAAGGAGCCAAGGAGTAAAAAATTCTCAGTGAGTATTTGGCCTTGCTCTTGGGGGAAGATGCTAAGAAGCTGAAATACACATTGGCCCCCACTTAGTGGGAGTGTCCCTCGACATGAAGCTGGAAATCTCAGTATATCAACCTGTTGTGTGGACCTTGCTCTGACTGTATTTGCCAAGACGACTTCTGATTATAATCTGTCTTTCTATATTGAGTTCCTTAGGAAGCAAATATTTGAATCAATTGACATGAACATCCCAATTGACCAGGCAGCTTTGGTTCTCATTGCAAATAAACTGACCTTTAGTTTGTGTATCACTTATTTAAGCGTGTGTGTGCGCGCGCGCTGCTGGGGACTCAGGGATTCATGCATGCTAGGCAAGTGCTCTCCCACTGAGCTTCATCCCGGCCCCACTTCACTTATCTGAGAGGGGGTTTTGCATGAGTCTGACTGCCAGAGAGCTAGCATGTTATGGTGCACTAACAACAAAAAATGAATTAGCCTTTAGGCTTGAGGTGGCCCAACTAACTTGCTTCCCTCTATCCACCTCCCCCGCCCCCCGCCCAGCACAAGCCTGTTCTTACCATTTGCAGGGCCCAGGGTGAAAGTAAAAACCAAAGGCTCAGATCTGCACCTTACCCCCCTTCTCTGCCCACTGATGGCTCTTGCAGTCACATCAGAGGCCGAGTGTGCATGAGGACCCCCAGTCACCAAGGTCTCCCAACAGCCACCCTTGGCTGTCTCTTGGGTCTAGGGGTATGTATATAGCCACTGCTGTCCTTGGAAGGACAGAGACAGGAAGGACCAAGCAGGATCTGGCCCTTACTACAGCAAGTGGCTGGCCTCAGGGTGGACAACTCTCCTTGGCTTGATGGGCTTCTCCCCCTGTGGTGAGGCGTTTGGTCAGAAGAAAGTCAGAGTGGGACCCAGGGCAGGAGATCTAGTCACCCAGTCCCAGTGGTGATGATGCCCACTTGACCACCCTTTCCCCACCCCAAGGACATGCAGGGATGATCATATTGCTGCTTCAGATGACCTATTTCAGCTCTCAAAAAATGCAATCGCTTCTAACAGAATTTATTTTGCCAAATTGTGTCCTAAGGGAGGATCTGACTGAAGCCTGTGGGCTTTAAGCAAAGCAGTATCTTGTTTGAAGTCGCTCTCCAGAGAACTGGAAATAATTCTGGGGCTCTCTATTAACATTTATATAGGTTCCTCAGATTGCATTCCACAGCCACAGCCTCATTTGTTTTAATTCCAGGGTCAAGAATAGAAAAGACTACTTAGCTGCTAATGGAAATCCTTAATCTGAATGAACCTGAACCATTTGGCCAGGAAAATTAGCACATCATGTCAGCAAATGACAGTCAAACGGTTAAAATAATCTAATCTTCCAGACTTCCAGAGAGCTGTGCTTGACTGCGGGAACAAAGTGGAACCTACTTGCTTATAAATGTGCTTTGGGGCAAGATGGCTGCAAAAGCGATCACATTTTGTTTCAAAAGGTATCACTGCGCAAATACTCCATCTGGGGTTGCTTACACTACGAAGCCATAGAGCTGCATTAATTGTGGGGCAGAAAAGGAGTTTAATCTACTTAGCCAGCTGGTCTATCATCTAGATTATACAGGGGGAAGAGGAAGAGAAAAATGTAAGACATAATGTGACACACAGCAATTTCATGTGATTACCAGATAGACGGTGCTGTAAAGTTAAATGAAATGGATGAGAAATCTATATGGCAAAGTTCTGGGTAGGATGAAAGGTTGGCCCCTTCTGATAATACTGAAATGGCTAAAGAGGTAGGGCCAGGGAAAGGACTGGCCTCGTTGGATCTTCAAACAATTGTATTTAATGTCAATCATTCATTCAGCAAATATTTAAGTATCTGCTAACTGTAAGGTATTGTTCAACAAGAGACCATTTCTATGGATTCTTTAACTTTGCTTCCTTCTTTATCTTCTCTTCTGTACCCTGTCTTCAACTCCATCACCAGGATGGTAGTATAACTTAATGGTTAGCCATGAAGGCTATATAAACTTGGGGAAGTCATTTCACATTTCTGAGTATTGATTTCCTCATCTGTAAAAACAGCAATAGTATTGGTGCCTACCTCACGCGGGTAGCTTGCTCACATTAAGCTCCTCAGAAATGTGAAATATGAATAATAAGAAAAATAATAAGTTCCCCAAGGTCACACCGCTAGTAAAGGCACAGATCGGGGCTCAAGCTTAGGGTAGGGAAAAGTTCAAAGGCAGGCAGTGAGATAGGACTTTGGGGAGACAGAAAAAGAAAGATATACTGAGTCTCAAAAGAACCGAGCCTCAATGAGCTGTTGGAATTCAAGAAGTGCCCATGGATCTTTAAATACAAAGCATG